>UESW01000276.1:0-49600 GCA_900491605.1 Calamus simplicifolius | reverse complement strand
CTCAGGTTCACATGATATAACCATAATTATAATATAATATTTTTTCACCCTTTCATATTTTTCCAAAATATACATGCTAATATATCATGCAAATCCAAATCACAGACTCTGATACTATTTCCAAGCTTAGGAAAAATAGGCTTACCTTAGAAAGTAGAAAAACCCTAGGCTTTCCTTTCTTCTTCTTCCTCTCTTCTACTTCCTTTCCTTTCCTTCTTTTCCTTCTTAAACTCTATGGCTCAACTCTTCCTTTCCTCTTTCTTCTCTCTTTTTTCTTTCTTTCGGTAGCTTAAGGCCTAAGCATGGGTCAGCGGGTTTTAAATGATCCATAAAAATCTCCATTTTACCCTTAATCTTTTAATGCACGTTTTTGGAATACACATGGCTTACTCTTAATCCATGATATTTTGCTCCTAATATTTTCTTTCCCAATCTACCCTTAGCCAATTTTGTGAATGGCCTCGGAGTCCTTCATATTTCCTTCCAACTCATCGATTGTATAGTCTACCACTTTGCAAAGTAGTCGGCTATATAGCCGCCTACTTTGCCTCATGAACTTTCTTTTCCATTTTAACTATGGTAATTTCCTAATTGATTTCCAAGGGTTATTTATCACTCTCACCTGAGTACGCTTAACTTGCATAACTCAGCCAAATTTGAAGCAATAGTACTGCTAAGATAGCAACAGATATGTTTAGAGGACCCTCTCAAAATAGCCAACCAACTATAGCCACTATTGAGTCAAGACCAAATCATTGTTCCAAGTTATTTCCGGTTCCCACTGTTCTCCTATTTTCTCAACTCTTACCTAATTTAAAATAAATTTCAGGGGTTAAAATCATGCAAGGAGACTACCTGGTCGCCTTCTGTGACCCATTTTCATCTCAACCAACAAATAGAAGCTTTCCAAACAAAAATAAGGCGACTTATATGGCACCTTCCTGATGTCACAACAGAACCTTCCCCAAATTGGCCAAGGCGCCTGTTTCATAGAACGCATAGTGTCTTGGCATTCTTTATGTGAATGCCTGTGGGGGAAAGTTTGCATAAGGGAATTGGCAGCCATTTCTTTTCCTTTTTTTTTTTCATTTTTCTTTACAGGCTACCCAAGAAAAATTCTGAAGGCATTTCAACTTTCAGATTTCATTTTAACCTTTTCCAGTTTGCTACAAATTTCATAAACATAGAAAATTATATAAGAGCCTTGATTACAAATCTTAATTGAATAATTTGTACAAATCTTCTAGCACAATACAAAAATTAAAAACTCAGGGTGTTACAACTATCTCCATATCTTTATATGTTAGTATTTCTATATTCCAAGTTGCTACTCTAAGTTGACTATTATGGATTAACTTCTTTATCCATACTCATCCGTAATGCTCGAAATATTCGAAACAAATATAATGCATCTTTGAAAATAAAATTATTATTTAAAAAATTATTATTTTTATCTATTTTTTAAATAAACTTTATATTATATATATTTAAAAATAATATTTTAAAAATCAAATACTACCTAAAGGTAAACTCATGGTCAACTAGGCCTAAGCCTCACAAGCGCGCTCCCAATGAAGTACTAAGAAGGAGGTTCTTAGCCTCCCTCTCAAACTCCAGGACGTAACTCACCGCTTTTTCGAGGACACCCACGTCAAAGTCAAGGAATGTACTGGCCATGGGACATGGGTCCTTCTGTGACAGAAACGAGGTACGTACCATGCAAACGAAAAGATTATTATTAACTAGTTACTAGTTTTTTTAGTCTATCATTCTTATTAAACCTATGATTTTTCATAAGATATAAATGAATAATGGAATCATTATTAAATCTTGCGAATTCATTATGAAGCTTATGTCGCCTGCATGTGTTCGTTGGTCTTGCAAAAATTTCAAGGTCTAGTGCTGTAACAGAAGTACAAATCTCCAGTTATAAATAATGTAAGAGAAAATTGCAGCGCTTATGGTTTAGGGTACAGTAACAATCTCGAGCGGATCCCTCATATTTCTTAAGATCAAGCCAAGTTAATCTTAAAAACGCTCTTAATAACAATATCTCACAAATTCAAGATGAATGGAGAGAGAGAGAGAATGATTTTATCTACCTAAAGTTAGGAAATTAGCTTAAAAAAAAGTATACTACCAAGAAATTCATCTTAAATATACAAAACTACTCAATAATGTCAAAGTAGCTCATGAAGCAAATCAAATTAAAGAAGAAAGCCTATTAGGCAAAGCAAATTATCCCCAATTCGGCTCAAATATGGACATGCTAATTTGAGCTGAGCATAAGTATTTTAAATCATATGCTTCTTGATTTGAATTCAAGATTCATCCTTATAAAAATCATAATCATTTACCGCTCGATACAAATTTTTCTTCCATCCAAAGAGATGCTACACAGTATGATGGCATTTTTTGAATTTACAGTCAATCTCATGATTCACCAAACTGCCACTTCCATTATCTTCCCTACTTTCTACTTTGTCATCAACATTCTTTGAATATGAAAGAAGCTCTTGTCCTCATGAAACTTTTTTATTCAAAATTGTACTTATATGATATTTCTATTTTAAATTTTTTGTTTCGTTGTCAGCTTTTTGGTTGACTCCTTCATTGGTTGTTTGTTCTTAAGCTTAGGTAGTGAAATGATCCAACGCCATCAGATAAACGATAACGGTGGCTGACGGAGGCCCTCTCGGCCTCTGAGCCTCCCTCGGTATCGACCTTAAGCCACAGCTCCCGGACCTTATGAACAGTATCTCAACCCCCGAAACCTCCTCGGTCTCAGGCTGCATGAACAGTGCTTGGCCTCGAGTTCCACCCTTGCCTCAAGCCACAGCTCCGGGCCTTATGAACAGTATCTCAACCCCCGAGATCCCTCGGTCTCGAGCTGCATGGACAGTGCTTGGCCTCGAGTTTCCACCCTTGGCCTCAAGCCACAGCTCCCGGGCCTTATGAACGGTATCTCAACCCCTGAGACCCCCTGGTCTCGGGCTACATGAATAGTGCTTGGCCTCGAGTTCCACCCTCGGCCTCAAGCCACAGCTCCCGGGCCTTATGAACAGTATCTCAACCCCCGAGACCCCCTCGGTCTCGGGCTGCATGAACAGCGCTTGGCCTCGAGTTCCACCCTCGACCTCAAGCCATAGCTCCCGGGCCTTATGAACAGTATCTCAATCCCTGAGACCCCCTCGGTCTTGGGCTGCATGAACAGTGCTTGACCTCGAGTTCCACCCTCGGCCTCAAGCCACAGCTCCCGGCCTTATGAACAATATCTTAACCCCAAGACCCCCTCGGTCTCGGGCTACATGGACAGTGCTTGGCCTCGAGTTCCACCCTCAGCCTCAAGCCACAACTCCCGGCCTTATGAACAGTATCTCAACCCCCGAGACCCCCTCGGTCTCGGGTTACATGGACAGTGCTTGGCCTCGAGTTTCACCCTCGGCCTCAAGCCACAGCTCCCGGGCCTTATGAACAGTATCTCAACCTCCGAGACCCCCTCGTCTCGGGCTACATGAACAGTGCCCGATGCATGATCCGGCTCGCCCCGGGCCACCTGGCATGCCCACATAATCCGCCGCACATCCGTAGCAGGGTGTGGCCATACCTCATAACGGCGTATGGTCCATCGTGTGTCTGTCACTGTGCATGACCATACCCCATTACAGCATACGGTCCACTACATACCCGCAACTGTGCGCGATCACATCGGCGATGGCGCGCACCAGGCATAACCACAGACGCCAGACACCTATGAGGCCATACTGACAGGTGATGCAGGACACCTCCGACATGCACGGTGACAGTACGACCTATCACTGTCAGCCTCATCTTTTGTCCGTTATTGAACGGGGCACCTTGAAATCACAATCTTCTAGAATAGAAGGGTGTATCTTCGAACAGGTATAAAAGCATACGCTCTCGCTGTAAGTAAGGATCGAAGAACTTTGGTTTTTCTAGCTTCTTCCTACTAGTTAAGACCTAACTGTCTAGCTTCCTTCGGCTAAGATAGCTCTCGTCTGTTCCCGAGTGACTAACTTGAGCGTCGGAGGATCTCCACCGGAGCATCCGGTTTCCGGGGACTTTTCTTGCAGGAGTCCGGCGAGGAGGACGTCCGTTTCCCCGGCGCTTGAAGAAAGTGACTCGGCGTCATCAGATTGGCGCGCCAGGTAGGGGGAAGAGAAAGATATCGAACCAACGATCTGCAATCTCTCTCTCCCCAAGCTCTTGAGCCATGGTGACGACCCATGCGAAAGGGGGCTCTGTCAGTTGCATCGAGGGGCAGCGTCAAGTAGTAGATCCACTGGCGGTTGGCCCCTCAGCTCCCCCAGCCGGTGTCCCTGCACCACCGCGTCTCCAGGCGGCTGGACCTTTCGCTCCCCCGGTCGATGTCTCTGCACCCCCTCCATGGTAGCTTCAGGAAGATTGGCTTGCCACCCTAGCCACGCAAATTCAGTCCTTGGTAGCGGTGGTTCAAGGTCTGCCATGAAGTCTCAAGTGTTAGCTGATTTCTTAGCCGAGTATACTTAGATCGAGGAGTGTTCGGAGGAATCGCGTCCGGAGGTGCGCATGGAGCCCTCCTTGACCGAGGAAACAGAAAAGGAAGACTGAATCTTGCATGTGGATGGAGCAGCAAATTCTCAGGAAAGCGGAGCCGGGCTCATCCTTGCGAGCCCCGAGGGGAAGGTGGTGGAGTATGCCCTTCGGTTTCAGTTCCCAGCCACTAATAACCAAGCGGAGTATGAAGCCCTATTGGCGGGAATGAGACTAGCTGAGGAGCTCGGTGCAGGGCATCTGAGGGCCTTCATGGACTCCCAGCTTATTTCTGGGCAGGTTGCTGGGGAATACGAAGCCAGAGACCCGACCATGTCCCATTACCTGAGCAAGGTGCAGTCCCAAGCCTCTCGGTTCTCTTACTTCCGCGTCAGCTATATTCCTTGAGCGGAGAACGCTAGGGCCGACGTGCTGTCCCGTTTGGCCACCTCGACGATGGGACCCTGGGAAGAATGTATGTGGAGTACCTGCAGACCCCAAGCATTGAAGCTGCGGATGAAGTACTACCGGTTGAGCAAGGGTCTCCTGGATGGACGCCTACGTCCGATATTTGCCGACGACACTCTCCTTGAAGACCCCGCTGAGGCCAGACTGCTCAGACGGCGGGCCCCGAAGTTCCTAATGATAGACGTGAAGCTTTATCGAAGATCATTTTCTTACCCGGTCCTTAAGTGCGTCGGACCAGTCGAAGCAGACTACATCTTGCGGAAATCCATGAGGGCATATGCGAGAGTCACCTGGGGGCAGAGCCCTAGCTTACAAGGCCTTACGGTAGGGGTACTACTGGCTGACCATGGGGGAAGACGTGGCCGAGCTTGTTAAGAAGTGTGATAGCTGCCAGCGCATGCCAATATTCAGCGACAGCCGGCATCTCAGCTGACCCCCCTCACAGTGCCTTGGCCCTTCGCCCAGTGGGGTATGGACATCTTGGGACCATTCCCCCCAGCCTCCATGTAGCGCAAGTTCCTCTAGTGGTCGTCGATCACTTTACCAAGTGGATTGAGGTCGAAGCCCTTGCTAAGATCACTGAGAGCAAGGTGAGATCCTTCTTTTGAAGTCTGTCATATGCCGGTTCGAATTACCACACACTCTAGTTACCGATAATGGCCTGGCAGTTTGACAACGCATCCTTCAGAGGATTCTGCACCGAACTGGGCATCCACCAGAGATTCACTTCCGTCGGACACCCCCAGACCAACGGAGCGGCCGAGGTAGCCAATCACATCATTCTCCAAGGATTGAGAACCTAACTGGATGATTGTAAGGGACATGGGTGGAGGAGCTCCACAATGTGCTATGGGCCTACCACACAACGCCACAAGCCCCCACAGGAGAGATCCCATTCAGTCTGGTCTTCGGGTCTGAAGCTGTCATCCCGGTGGAGATAGGCTCCCGAGCCGCGGGTGGAGTCATACAATGAGGAAGATAACCCGGACCGGCTGCGAGCTAACTTGATCTAGTGGAGAGGTGCGAGACTGGCGCGGCTTCGAATGGCGGTCTACCGACAACGAGCTACCAAATATTACAATGCCCGCGTGTGCCCCAAGAACTTTTTGTCGGGAGACCTGATCCTTCGACGAGCCAAGGTCTCAAAGCCGATGGAAGGAGGCAAGCTAGCTCTGAACTGGGAGGGGCCCTACCGGATCACAGAAGCACTCCGTCATGGAGCATATAAGATTGCAGAGCTGGATGGGAGGCCGCTCCCCCGGACGTGGAATGCCGACAACCTCCGTCAGTACTATCAGTAGTGCATTCCCTTCTTACACTAAATACCATGCTTGTATTCTTTTGGGTTTTCACCCCTCATTTCACATCAATGAACTTGAGTTCTAGAATCTCAGTTTTTCAACAGAAAGCCCTGGGCTAGTCAGGCACAAAGCCCAGTGTACCACTGGCAGAACGATGTACCATCAACTCTCAACAACTAAAGCCCAACCACGGTCGGCACAAAAATCCCTGGGCTAGCCAGGCACAAAGCCCAGTGTACCACTAGTAGAGCGATGTACCATCGGCTCTCAACAACTAAAGCCCGACCCCGGTCGACACAAAAAGCCCTAGCTGCCAGGCACAAAGCCCAGTGTACCACTGGCAGAGCGATGTACCATCGACTCTCAACAACTAAAGCCCGATCCCGGTCGGCACAAAAAGCCCTAGGCCAGCCAGGCACAAAGCCCTGTGTACCACTAGTAGAGCGATGTACCATCGGCTCTTAATAACTAAAGCCCGACCCTGATCGGCACAAAAAGCCCTGGGCCAGCCAGGCACAAAGCCCAGTGTACCACTGGCAGAGCGATGTACCATCGGCTCTTAACAACTAAAGCCCGACCTCGGTCGGCACAAAAAGCCCTGGGCCAACCAGGCACAAAGCCCAGTGTACCACTGGTAGAGTGATGTACCATCGGCTCTCAACAACTAAAGCCCAATCCCGGTCGGCACAAAAAGCCCTGGCCAGCCAAGCACAAAGCTCAGTGACCACTGCAGAGCGATGTACCATCGGTTCTCAACAACTAAAGCCCGACCCCGGTCGGCACAAAAAGCCCTGGGCCAACTAGGCACAAAGCTCAATGTACTACTGGCAGAGCGATGTACCATCGGCTCTGTGCTAGTCAGGCACAAAGCCTAGTTACCACTGGCAGAGCGATGTACCATCGGCTCTCAACAACTAAAGCCCGACCCCGGTCGGCACAAAAGCCCTGGGCCAGCCAGGCACAAAGCCAGTGTACCACTGGCAGAGCGATGTACCATCGGGTCTCAACAACTAAAGCCCAACCCTGGTCGGCACAAAAAGCCCTGGGCCAGCCAGGCACAAAGCCCTGTGTATCACTGGTAGAGCGATGTACCATCGGCTCTCAACAACTAAAGCCCAACCCCGGTCGGCACAAAAAGCCCTGGGCCAGCCAGGCACAAAGCCTAATGTACCACTGGCAGAGGGATGTACCATCGGCTCTCAACAACTAAAGCCCGACCCCGATCGGCACAAAAAGCCCTGGGCCAGCCAGGCACAAAGCCCAGTGTACCACTAGTAGAGCGATGTACCATCGGCTCTCAACAACTAAAGCCCAACCCCGGTCGGCACAAAAAGCCCTGGGCTAGCCAGGCACAAAGCCCAGTGTACCACTGGCAGAGCGATGTACCATCAGTTCTCAACAACTAAAGCTTGACCCCGGTCAGCACAAAAAGCCCTGGGCCAGCCAGGCACAAAGCTCAGTGTACCACAGGCAGAGCGATGTACCATCGGCTCTGGGCCAGCCAGGCACAAAGCCCAGTGTACCACTGGCAGAGTGATGTACCATCGGCTCTCAACAACTAAAGCCTGACCTCGATCGGCACAAAAAGCCCTGGGCCAGCCAGGCACAAAGCCCAGTGTACCACTGGCAGAGCGATGTACCATCGGGTCTCAACAACTAAAGCCCAACCCCGGTCGGCACAAAAAGCCCTGGGCCAGCCAGGCACAAAGCCCAGTGTACCACTGGCAGAGCGATGTACCATCGGCTCTCAACAACTAAAGCCCGACCCCAGTCGGCACAAAAAGCCCTGGGCTAGCCAGGCACAAAGCTTAGTGTACCACTGGCAGAGCGATGTACCATCGGCTCTGGGCCAGCCAAGCACAAAGCCCAGTGTACCACTGGCAGAGCGATGTACCATCGGCTCTCAATAACTAAAGCTTGACCCCGGTCGGCACAAAAAGCTCTGGGCCAGCCAGCACAAAGCCCAGTGTACCACTGGCAGAGCGATGTACCATCGGCTCTCAACAACTAAAGCCTGACCCCGGTCGGCACAAAAAGCCCTGGGCCAGCCAGGCACAAAGCCTGTGTACCACTGGTAGAGCGATGTACCATCGGCTCTCAACAACTAAAGCCCGACCCCGGTCGGCACAAAATGCCCTGGGCTAGTCAAGCATAAAGCCCAGTGTACCACTGATAGAGCGATGTACCATCGGCTCTCAACAACTAAAGCCCGACCCCGGTTGGCACAAAAAGCCCTGGGCCAGCCAGGCACAAAGCCTAGTGTACCACTGGTAGAGCAATGTACCATCGGCTCTCAACAACTAAAGTCCAACCCCGGTCGGCACAAAAAGCCCTGGGCCAGCCAGGCATAAAGCCCAGTGTACCACTAGCAGAGCGATGTACCATCGGTTCTCAACAACTAAAGTCCGACCCCGGTCGGCACAAAAAGCCCTGGGCCAGCCAGGCACAAAGCTCAGTGTACCACTGGCAGAGCGATGTACCATCGGCTTTGGGCCAGCCAGGCACAAAGCCCAGTGTACCATTGGCAGAGCGATGTACCATCAGCTCTCAACAACTAAAGCCCGACCTTGGTCGGCACAAAAAGCCCTGGGCCAGCCAGGCACAACCACTGGCAGAGCGATGTACCATCGGCTCTCAACAACTAAAGCCCGACCCCGGTCGGCACAAAAAGCCCTGGGCCAGCCAGGCACAAAGCCAGTGTACCATTGGCAGAGTGATGTACCATCGGCTCTCAACAACTAAAGCCCGACCTCGGTCGGCACAAAAAGCCCTGGGCCAGCCAGGCACAAAGCCCAGTATACCACTGGCAGAGCGATGTACCATCGGCTCTCAACAACTAAAGCCCGACCCCGGTCGGCACAAAAAGCCCTGGGCCAGCCAGGCACAAAGCCCAGTGTACCACTGGCAGAGCGATGTACCATCGGCTCTCAACAAATAAAGCCCGACCCCGGTCGGCACAAAAATCCCTGGGCCAGCCAGGCACAAAGCCCAGTGTGCCACCAGCAGAGCGATGTACCATCGGCTCTCAACAACTAAAGCCCGACCTCGGTCGGCACAAAAAGCCCTGGGCCAGCCAGGCACAAAGCCCAGTGTACCAATGGCAGAGCGATGTACCATCGGCTCTCAACAACTAAAGCTCGACCCCGGTTGGCACAAAAAGCCCTGGGCCAGTCAGGCACAAAGCCCAGTGTACCACTGGCAGAGCGATGTACCATCGGCTCTCAACAACTAAAGCCCGACCCCGATCGGCACAAAAAGCCCTGGGCCAGCCAGGCACAAAGCCCAGTGTACCACTGGCAGAGCGATGTACCATCGGTTCTCAACAACTAAAGCCCGACCCCGGTCAGCATAAAAAGCCCTGTGCCAGCCAGGCACAAAGCTCAGTGTACCACTGGCAGAGCGATGTACCATCGGCTCTCAACAACTAATGCCTGACCCCGGTCGGCAGAAAAAGCCCTGGGCCAGCCAGGCACAAAGCCCAGTGTACCACTGGCAGAGCGATACCATCGGCTCTCGATAACTAAAGCCCGACCTCGGTCGGCACAAAAAGCCCTAGGCCAGCCAGGCACCAAGCATAGTGTACCATTGGCAAAGCGGCGTGCAAGCAGCCCCTGGAAGCTCGAGTCTATCTTAGCCTTCCGAGTCGGTGCTCCATCGGTCACCAGGAGTCCATATTCCTCGACTCTAGGATTCGGTCCTACGTGGCTAAGTCGAGGTTATTCGAGAATGAATTAAAGGTTACTCCTCAGTACCGACGAAGCCCCTAAGTGTCCCACATCGGCAGCCAAAGGACTTGGGGTAAAAGTTACAATTGAATAAAGACAAATTTCATTGAAGGAAAGAGTGTACTTCATTAACTCGAAAGTGCGACCAAGTCGGACTTGCAAAAATGAAAAGTACAACGTGAAGCTCATGGTTCAGTTGACGCAGGTTCGTCGTCAGACGAACCAACCTCGGAGAGACGCTCCGGCTCGACCTCAAGGGCCTGTGGAAAGTCCAGGTCTCGGGCGATGTTTTCCTTTCCACGCTATACGCTTCCGCTGAAGCTTCGGCCAACTCGTCTATGAAGCGCTCGAATGCCCTAAACTCTTCAATAACCCTGGCAGCCCTTGCCTCAACAGCTGCCTCACCTTGGTAGCTCGAGCTTTCCTCTCTGCAGCTAAAGATGCCACAGCTGCCCTCTCAGCCTCCAAGGCACGATCCCTCTCCTCCTCAGCTTTCTTCGCCTTTTCCTCGACCTCCTTCGCCCTCTCCTCGGCCTTCCTTGCCCTCTTCTTGGCCTCACCCACCTGATTCTTGGCCGCCTGGATGGTCACTGCCAACTCTGAAATATGCAGGTCCCTGGCCGCAACAGCGCTTTCGGCCTCCATCATCTATTTGAGAGCCGCCCACAAACGGTTGGTCTCAACTTCTGCCCGGCTCTCGGCCGTCTTTATCTCATCGGCCCGGGCAGTCCTGGCCGATTCCAAGGCCCTCTCGGCCGCCTCCGCTCGAGTGCGAGCCTCCTCGGCCTCTCTCTGGGCCTCCCGCATGAGGGTCTTTCCCCCATGGATGACCTCCCTTGTAGCAGCCAAGGAGTTCGCAATCTGCATGCAAGCCTCATGTCAAAAAGAGAGGAAGAATAAAAGGGAAATCTAAAAGCAGGGAGCTGCGAGTCTACTTACTTTGACCAGGGCCGCGTAGGACTCTCGGAAGAACGTGGCCGCCTTCAAATGACTAAGTTCTTCCTGAACCTCGGGTACGAAGATTGATGAGATGAGCCGCTCCGCCCAGCGTCCATCATCCAAAATGGAGTCCCGATGCAGCCTCGGCCTGGCTCCATTTCCTCCAGCAGCCTCGGCAGTTTCGGATTTGGCGCACGGAGGGCTGCTTGCCGGTGTCTGCTCTAGGGGCGGACTTGCAACCCCCGACGGTCCCTCACCCCAGCTCCTTGTTACCTCGGCGGGGACTGGTCCGCGGGGAGCAGGGGGTTCCTCCGCTATTGTCGGCTCCTTCGTGGCCGGCTCCTCCGCTATCGTCGGCTCCTCTGTTGTTGCCTCCTTAGCCACCGCCCTTTCGGGCGGGGTGTCAGCCGTCAGATCGATCTTGGGATAGCCGGAGGCTCTTGCGGTGCGGGTGGCTCGGGCACCCGCACTGTCGGGCGTTTTGAGGCCGGTGCTTGCTGCCCCTCACTCGGCCCCTCCTCTTGGCAGTAGCCTTCATGAGTCTGCGGGTCGGGACCTTCATAGCTGTGCAACATCGGCCGGGGTCAGTAAAAAAAAAGGAAGACTTTGACTAAGTATGAGGGAGACTTACCGCGGTGGGAGATGAGACCCGCCGACTGGAGGTTTTCCTCTGTTAGAAGCAGGTTGTACCGAGGGATGTCGGTAGCCAACAGCTACCCCAACGCTTCCTTATCTCCGGGATAGACAGTGGAATTCATGTTACCTCGAAGGTCGGGGTCCCCCACCGGGCTTAACTTGGTCAAGATTGGCAAAGAAAAATCGGGATTTCCATCCCTTGATGGAGGTAGGAAGAAGAAGCTTAAGGACTCGGCCGGGTTGGGGCTGAAACAGCCACCAACCCTTCTGAGCCCGGAGGATGTAGAAAGAGCGAAGAGAGAGACTCGAGGGGTAATGTGGAGATGATGGCAGAGGACAACGAAGGCACTAACGACCCGAAGGGAGTTCGGGACCAACTGAGAAGGGGTCAAGGAGTAATAGTCAAGGAGGTTTACGAAAAAGGAGGAGGGGGTAAGCGGAGGCCCACCCTCAGGGAAATTTCGTAAATGGCCACTTAGCTCGGTCGAGATGAGATCACTCTATCGTCGGGGGTTGGGAGATAGAGCCTGACATCCTGGGAGATTTGGTAACAGGTCCGGATGTTCGCCAAATCCTAGCCTGTCACCATGGAGGCGACCCCTTCCGGGGATTCCGCCCCCACCCTTGAGGAGGTGCTGGCCTCCGCCTGGCGTCTCCTCGATGGGGCCGTGCCAGCCGCCGCCGGGCGCCTCCCTGGGAGCCTTCCCAGCGACCCACCGCCGGGCCAAAGGGACGTGGTCCTCCGAATCAGAGGACCACTCAAGAGAAGGTGAAGGAGAAGGGGGAGAAGAAGGAGAAGCATGAAGCCTCTTGGGAGAAGGACGATCCTCTGAATCATCCTCCGAGGTCCAGGACTGGGAACTCATTGTTGGAAGAAGGAACAGAGAGGTTTAGAAGAGACGAAGAGCTGACCTGGGGAAGAAAATGGCGTGCGCGGGCTCTCAGGTTGCAGGGAAGGCCAGGAGGCCAAAAATCAGGGAATCAGAGGAAGAAGACAACGATGGCAGGAGCAGTGTGGCTAGATTCAACCCCCCACCCAAGTTTTATTGAGTTTTGAATTATCCCGCCTTGTCTCGTCGGCCACGTGGACTCTCACCGTAGGCTGGGCTGCCTCGATGATCGCTCGGTGCGTGATACGATCTGCTTCCGGCTAATAATGGGATGCCGCTGACATCGTTGTTATGATGGGCAATGATGGCGCTACTTTCCTCATGGACTTCGAAGGATCAACCTTGCCTCGAGGACGATCGCCGCAGATCGGGTGGACGATAGTGGCCGCCCTTTCACATCCCCCATGATGCCCGCGTAAAGTCATTACAGCGCCCAGAGACACATGTCTGGGGTAGTTCGCAAAGGACGAGGATCAGCCACTTGGGAGGTGACACCCCTTTTGCCTTTCTGGGGTGGGCCCACTCCGTCTCAGGGGTGAGGGGGCATCTGATATGGCTGATCCAACGCCGTCAGAATAAATGATAACGGTGACTGACGGAGGCCCTCTCGGCCTCCTGAGCCCCCCCTCGGTATCGGCCTTAAGCCACAGCTCTCGGGCCTTATGAATAGTATCTCAACCCCCGAGACCCCCTCGGTCTCGGGCTGCATGAATAGTGCTTGGCCTCGAGTTTCACCCTCGGCCTCAAGCCACAGCTCCCGGCCCTTATGAACAGTATCTCAACCCCCGAGACCCCCTCGGTCTCGGGCTGCATGGACAGTGCTTGGCCTCGAGTTCCACCCTCGGCCTTAAGCCACAGCTCCCGGGCCTTATGAACAGTATCTCAACCCCCGAGACCCCCTCAGTCTCAGGCTGCATGAACAGTGCTTGGCCTCGAGTTCCACCCTGGGTCTCAAGCCACAGCTCTCGGGCCTTATGAACAGTATCTCAACCCCCGAGACCCCCTCGGTCTCGGGCTGCATGAACAGTGCTTGGCCTCGAGTTCCACCCTCGGCCTCAAGCCATAGCTCCCAGGCCTTATGAACAGTATCTCAACCCCCGAGACCCTTTTGGTCTCGGGCTGCATGAACAGTGCTTGGCCTCGAATTCCACCCTCGGCCTCAAGCCACAGCTCCCGGGCCTTATGAACAGTATCTCAACCCCTGAGACCCCCTCGGTCTCGGGCTACATGGATAGTGCTTGGCCTCGAGTTCCACCCTCGGCCTCAAGCCACAGTTCCCGGGCCTTATGAACAGTATCTCAACCCCCGAGACCCCCTTGGTCTCGGGCTATATGGACAGTGCTTGGCCTCGAGTTCCACCCTCGGCCTCAAGCCACAGCTCCCAGGCCTTATGAACAGTATCTCAACCCCCGAGACCCCCTCGGTCTCGGGCTACATGAATAGTGCCCGATGCATGATCCGGCCCGCCCTGGGCCACCTGGCATGCCCACGTAATCCGCCGCACATCCGTAGCAGGGTGTGGCCATACCTCATAACGGCGTATGGTCCATCGTGTGTCTGTCACTGTGCATGACCATATCCCGTTACAGTGTACGGTCTACCACCTGCCCGCAACTGTGCGCGGTCACATCCGGCGATGGTGCGCACCAGGCATAACCACAGACGCCAGACACTGTGAGGCTATACTAACAGGTGATGTAGGACACCTCCGACATGCATGGTGATAGTACGACCTGTTACTGTCAGCCTCATCTTTTGTCCGTTATTGAACGGGGCACCTTGAAATCAGCAATCTTCTGGAATGAAAGGGTGTATCTTCGAACATGTATAAAAGCATACGCTCTCGCTGTAAGGATCGAAGAACTTTGGTTTTTTAGCTTCTTCCTACTAGTTAAGCCCTAAATGTTTAGCTTTCTTCGGCTAGGACAGCTCTCGTTTGTTCCCGAGTGACTAACTTGAGCGTCGAAGGGTCCCCACCGGAGCATCCGGTCTTCGGGGACTTTTCTTGCAGGAGTCCGCGAGAAGGACGTCCGTTTTTTCGACGCTTGAAGAAAGTGACTCGGCGTCATCAGGTAACAATTTTTGAGGATACAATTTGAGGTCTATCCCATTTATTCAGAAAGTGTATATTTTTTTTTCATAATGAATGACATCCTTATTATAAATTCATAAATCACCTAATAGTATATGGCCGACATTCATTGAAACGGTATTGTACCAAGCTTCACTAAAATAATTCTTGCCTCATCAGAAAGTTACAAGGCATTTATGGCTTATTGTAAGCATAAAACTGTTGAACGAAGAAATCGTGTAAGGCTTCAAATGCTGTATAATTTTTAAATTAAATTTCTTTACAAGCTCATCAAAGTGATATTTACATTATTTTCTCCATTAATGATCCAAGAAAATTTTCTTCTATAACAATCCATATCACGATAAAAGATTTAATTTCTGTGCCAATTTTCTTCCCTCGACAAACAAGTAGAACTAAGATGGGCACTGCAGCATCTTTATCATCCTTTAATGAAACTCAATTGTCACTTTACCAGTAAAATCTTTTGGCATTTCATAAATAGGATCTTTAATTTAATAATAATTAGAGCCATGACTAAACCATTGGCTTACTAATGATAATTTCTATCACTATCCACCATCACCGATGATTTTCACCACCACTCATTGTTGCTAAGATCTCCACCAGCTCCTACCACTCTCCATCATTGCTAATGATTGTCACCATCATTGGGTATCATCAACAATCTCTATTATCTCCTATGCTAACAGTGTTTACCATCATTCATCATTAATAATTTCTACCCCCATCGTTCACTGTTGATCTCTACCACTACCTATACAACTATTGAGCATAGTGGTTAAAATCCCTAATGCATATATTTTAAAAATCAATGCACATATTAACACCTCCAACATCCATCTCAAATTGGCATGCGTACGTGGATTATCTATACATGTTTAATTAAAACCAGAGATACTCATGCTTTGAACAAGTGATGCACTATTTCAATGATGATAATCAATGTATATATAATAAGATATTAAAGATTTACAAGCACATATTAAACAACTAATGCATGTAGCTTTGAAAAAAACATATATTATAAACTTTTGACAAATACATCTTAAATAATAATCCTTATTCAATCATTACTGTATACATTTTAAATAGGTGATGAGCTCATTGGATAATGATACTGATGCACAAGCTATATCATAGAGTTATAAATACTTATAACTTTATGCTGAAGCAGAATTTTTTTTTTCTTCTTTTCTTTCGAGTTAAAAGCAAAAATTAAAAGGATAAAATTGAGATTTAAAAGCAAAAACCTTCTGGCTGGTTGCCTCTCAAACACAGACGGTGAAAATTCATGTGCCGAAGCGCTGGTTAGTTTCCGTTGCCGACCCGCTTTTGATGACTTGCGTCTTCTTATCAATATTGAGTGGTGATGTGAATTTAGGAGCATTTTATGGGACCACTACCAATTTCTCTCTCATAGAGCGCATGCGGACGACTTCCCATTTTCGTGCTTGGGTGGACGTAGCTAAAGGACTAAATAAAAATAAAAATAAAAATAAAATATAGTTTCCAATATGACAAATAAGTAGTATTGCAAAGTCAAGCATGTGTAGATTGTTTGATTAAAGTAAAGGTTCATTATAAATATTAGCTTGGCTCTTTATTGAAGCAATAATAACCCCTATCAAATCCATTTTTTTGATTTTTTGGCTTCATATATTTTCATTTCCGATGGTATCGAAATGTTATGGTATATAGATATTTTTCCTATTTTTTAAAAAATCAATATCTTGAAAAAACATTATCATATATATATATATATATATTGTTGCCGTCGGGATCCGTCCTTCGATTCGGGCGCAGTCGATCTTTAGGGGCGGACCTGCACACAAGTCCTCGCGCGAGAGGCGTTAGGGGTGGTCCTTCGTGGAAGACCCTTCGATGCTCAAGTCAGTGGGAAAAAATCGGCGATCAATCAGAAAATGGGAAGGTGGATCTCTCCGGGAGTCTCTCTAGGGGCGGCCGATCGGGAGCTCCAGAGGGAAGAGCACCGACGAGCAGCTGGCAGAGTGGGAGAGCGAGAGTGAGGTGTGAGCGCATACCTGAGGGAATCTGGGAGTGTCATATTTATAGGTTGTCACCTGGATCTTGAGCGCCTTCTGGAAGGTTCGAAGGTTGTTAGGATACGGAGACGGATCGAATCGGGCCGTTGGGATCCATATCTGTTTGTTAGGGGATCGACGGCTAGGAGAGCCCCTTGATGGCTTGAGATCTGGTAGGTGTGTAGGTCCCAGGTAGCCGTGTTAGGTTCTAGACCACTTCTCAACATGATTCCTTGCCTGGGATGTTATTACGATAGGCCTAGGCTCTCCAGCGTCAGGTTCCGCGGAGGTGAGTATTGGATCGTGGATCGCTCAGTGAAGCCGAGCCATGAAAACTCGGGGGAAACGAGCTACAGGAAGCTCGGGGAAGCCGAGCTATGGAAGCTCGGAAGATCCGAGCTTATGGAAGCTCGGTGAAGAAGAGCTGCAGGGAGTTCGGGAGGACCGAGCTATGGGAAGCTCGGGAGGCGAGCTATGGAAGCTCGGGAGAACAGAGCTATCGAAGCTCGGGAGAGCCGAGCTATGGAAGCTCGGGAGAGCCGAGCTACAGGGAGTTCGGGAGGACCGAGCTATGGGAAGCTCGGGAGAGAAGAGCTGCAGGGAGCTCGGGAGAGAAGAGCTGCAAGGAGCTCGGGAGAGCCGAGCTATGGAAGCTCGGGGGAGCCGAGCTATGGAAGCTCGGGAGAGCTGAGCTATGGGAAGCTCGGGGATATCTTGGCGGGCGAAGGGATGGGTCGGTCTTAGCCTTCTCGCACGGATATTGATGCAATGATGATTTTACCCCCAACACATGCCCTCCACTCCCTAGTTCGAAGCGTAGGTTCGGGCATAGGGAGTATAAGTCCAGGTGGCATGCTTTGGATGGGACGATCTGGTTTAGACAGCCCATGCAATGATGCCCTAATTAATACGGCAGGGCCATCATGCCTTCATGGGTAAGGCTCCTCCAGGGGCGATGGTTGGGGAAACTCCACGTAGTAAATCCCGATTAACGCAGCGTTTATCGAGGTGGTTCCGGATGCCTCGGGAGAGTGCCTCCTCTTTTTAAAACGACTTCCTTAGGGGGGAAGCAAAACGATAGTAGCACTGTATCTGTTCATATATTCTCTCATTCTGTTTCTTGGAGAGTCTCGTCTTTTGCGACGTTCGCCGTCTCGCCCGGTGCTTTTTCCGGTTAGGATGACGATGAGTCCCGACGACGTAGCTTGGAGGTCGTTGCCGAGGATTTGGGAGGATTCGCCAGAGGTATGGCATACCTCCAGATGTCGTTCTGCGAGTGCCAGGGCCTGAACATAGGGTCTCGCGAGATCTGGAGCATGGGGTCTTCGTTTACGAAGACAGCTTGAAAGCATGCCTCCAGTTTCCTCTTCACCCTTGGTGAAGGAAATCATGACTCACTATAACATCTGTCCGGCGATGGTGGCCCCAAAACAGCTGGCGGAGCATCATCGGATTTATCTCAATGTGCCACCAGATTCGGATCGTCGCCACTCTCCCTCTTTTCCGTGCCTGTTATCATCTGATACCCGGAGGAAATCGAAGTGGCCATACATCGGACCTCGGAGGTCCTTTAACACAATCATAGATAAGCCGTCTTCCATAAAGGGATGGAAGAGTAGGTTCGTCATCGCTGAGGGGAACATTGGTTCCGACTTTCCTCGGAGATGGAGAAATTTCGTCCGGGATGCGGAGACGCATCCGGCTTTGTCCGAGCAAGAGGAGAGAGATTTGGACATCCTCCGCAACGGCCAGGTGTTCTCGGCCAATGACTTGCTATCGGAGGATGCCCTTTTTGCAGCCGGGCTTAGTCCTCTGGACCCGCAAGGTGAGTCCTCCTTTTTGTCTTCTCCGTTATTGGTTGTCCAGGCGAATGCGTTTAGATTTAATTGTATACCCTCTGCTTTTGCAGCCAAGAGGTCGGCGTGGTCGAGCCTTGCCAAGAGGAAAAGAGGTAAGCACCCAGGGGAGAGCAGCGTCGCGGAGGGAAGTGGGCCCGAAAAAAAGGCTCGCACTTCCGTAAGATGCTCATCGAATGCCGGTGTGACCACGGAGGGAGCGCCGGAGGCGAGGGGGATTTGAGGAGGACAGCTGGGATCCCTTGTCCCCCTATAGTGGAGCTATCGGATAGTTCGGACGACATTCCATTGGCTCATCCGGGCGCATCCCCCTTAAAAGATGAACCGGTGATGGATTCGATGGAGGTCGTCGCTTCCGGGGGGCACTCCCCAACCACGGGTTTACTCCCGCCCCCAGTAGGAGAGGGAGAGGGAGCAGCCGCAGTTGATGAGGTTCAGGGCGAGCTCCCTCTTGGGCCTTTTGCGGGAGAGTCCGGTGGTAGCGACGCTGGGTCGCCCGTGGCGGTTCAAGAAGCAGGCCGGATAGAGGCTCCGGCAGAGCCTGCAGGGGAGGCGCAAGTGACAGCGACCGAAGGAGGCGGGTTGGAAGAGGGATCAAAGCGAGATGAGAGTCCCGCAATGGAGACTCCTCCGAGAAGGGTTTTGGGGAGGCTGGCACTTGGGTTGGCCGAATTATCTGAGGAGGCTCAAGCCAGAATTCTAATGGAAGAAGCTGGGAAGCTGAAGGCTTCTCAGTTGGAGGTCGCTCGGGTTGGCCCTTCGGGTGGAGAAGGTCAGCCCAGTAGCTCGAACATAGGTGTTGAGGAAGCGTTTTCTGCTTTAATGAGGTCGGCCTTGTACCGGGTGCAGATCCCTCGGCGGACAAGTTTGCGGACTTGGAGTTGGTTGATGCTGCGTTTGGGCAGCAGGGCGTGGCTGAAAGTATCCATCTTCTTCCCGATATTGACAATACGACCCTCATGAGGATGACACGGGCCTATGCCTCGCGGGTGAGTTACCATTCCTGGGTAGTGGATACATTCTGGTTGACTTGATGGTATATTCTTACTCATTTTCTATCCTGTAGAGTGTTTTGCTTTCCCAGGCGATGTGCTGGCGTTTGAGTTTGGCGACGGGGGCTAGCGTTCAGGCCAGGAGAGCCAGCGCCGAACTCCAATCGCGAGTAGAGGTGTCCGAGAAGTTTGAGGAACTCCTGGCCATTAGCAACAGAAGTTTGGCGGGGATGAAGGCATCGTATCAGGCCGCCCTAGCCGAAGCGTCCAAGCAAAAGCGTAAAGTGGAGGAGTTGCAGGGGCTCCTAGCAAAGAATGACGACACGTGCCTGGAGCTGGCTGTAGTTAAGTCGAAGCATTCTGTGGAAGTGGCGGCGATGCAGCGGGAACATAATGAGAGTTTGGGCCGGCTGGGGAAGGAGGCTGCCGACGAGAAAAAGCGCCTGGTTAGAATGCTCAGTGAAGTAGAGGAGAAGCTGCGGCAGCGCGATGGTGAAATTGCTGACTTGAAAGTCAGCATTAAGTGGCACGAAGGGATGATAGCCCGGCTGAGTAACGAGCTATCCCAGGCCCGTGGAGAAGTCGAAGAGAAGCAGTCGAGGATTGACACTCTCTAAGAAAGAATCGAGTTGGTTAGGGCCGATAAATTAAGGGCCAGGGGTGAGGCCGAGGAGCTGACCAAAAGGTTGGCCCGACAAGAGGAGGAGGTACGACCTTATTCCCCCCCCCCCTTTTCTAGCTTCTTTTATTGGTTCCTCATGGTGCCGACTGATTTCGGTTTTGCAGGTGGCAAAGTTAGGGCTGGATAACCGGGCCTTGCAAGGTGAGCTCACGTCTAGCCGGAGTAGGAGTTCAGAACTCGAGGCGTAGGCCGGCGAGTTCGAGGAGCAAACTGTTATTCTGCGGGCTCAAGTCGCGGAGGCTGAGAGGCAAGTTGCTGAGGCTAAGGTGCAACTTGCTATGCTCAAGGGCGAGCAGGACGTAATTGGCGCTGACGCCTTCCAACTTGGAGTGGAAGAGTGCAAAGACAAGATATCCAGCGAGCATCCGGAATGGGATCTCTCTTTCCTTGATGCCGAAGCTCTTGACGTCGGCGACTCTGGGGGCGAAGAGGAGGATGAGTACATTGACGCCTCTGATACTGATCCTGGTGCTGTCCCAAGTCCCAGCCAGGCCGCAGCTTCTGGAGGGCATTCGCAGACCGTCACCAAGGAGGCTAGGGCATTTGAGAAGGGCGAATCAAGTCATGCCTCTGCAGATGTAGTTGGGGGTTCTTCTGGAACGGACGTGGTTCCCGACCTTTAAAAGTCACTTCTTTATTTTGCTTCTCGAACTATAATTCTGCCCGACGTTTTTTAATGAATGAACTTTCTACTTCTATTTGAGTGTTTTTCTTGGACGGTCCTTCGCTCCAAATTTCGCCTCAATCGCGAGCGACTCATGGCTTGTTGACGCTATTTGGTCGTCTTTATTTCGGGATCGAGGGAACGCATTGGCTTGGCCCAAGGCGGGGCGATAGCCTTGATCGATGAACCGAAAGATGATCTGGTTCGGTTCATGTTCGAGCGATGCAATAGATTAATTAAGACTTGAGGAACGAAGTAGGTTGGTTAAGGTCGACTGGTAGGGTAGGTCGGCTAGGACCGACAGACGATATAAGTCGGCTAGGGCCGATGGATGAAGTAGGTCAGCTAGGGCTGACGATAAAGTGGGTCGGCTAGGGCCGACGGAAAAATGGGTCGGCTAGGGTCGACGATAAAGTGGGTCGGCTATGGCCAACGGCAAAGTGGGTCGGCTAGGGCCGACATACGAGGGTGGTTACCGAAGTATTTTTTGTTTCCTCTTGCCACTTCCTTCCTTTTTTGGTGAATGAAAGAAGGGTTTACGTAGCCTTCGCACTCATTTTTGCTTTGAGACGCTCAATTTTGTTGTACAAGTTCTTCGAGCGATTAACTTCATCGGGGAGCAATCGACGGACAATCAGTTTTCGTGCTTTTTTGCTGTTCTGCCAACGCCCTGCCATTCTGCAGGAAAATCGGTTTTTTATTTTACCAAAATTGATAATACGGCTCTGTAGGGAGCGAAAAGCTGTTCTGGTGCTTTTCGGAAGGTTTTAGGGCGTTGTTCTTTTTCCATGCGGGTCGTTTTGACGTACGGCGCACACACCCGTTTATCATTGGAGGATATTACTTTCGTAGGACGATCTTCTGAACCTGCCAGTTTATGTAAGGTCAGTGGGCGATTCTCTGTGTTTAATGATCGTGATTCGGTATCAAGAGGAAATCTCTGCATGCGTCACAGTTTAGGCGGTGGGCTCGGCGCGCAATAGGGCGCTGCTTTCATCCTGGGAGGCCACATGGAGGCATGACCCAGGTGTTTGAATCTCGGGGCTTATGGCCTTGGTAATTGT
The DNA here is from genome assembly GCA_900491605.1 of Calamus simplicifolius. Classification (NCBI taxonomy): domain Eukaryota; kingdom Viridiplantae; phylum Streptophyta; class Magnoliopsida; order Arecales; family Arecaceae; genus Calamus; species Calamus simplicifolius. The sequence goes on along the minus strand of UESW01000276.1, from coordinate 27,713 downwards.
TCCCGGTTCATTTTTGGCCTATAAAAAGGGAGAGAGAGGGGTCGTGTTAGGTTATCCCCAAAGTTTCTTTCCTATTGGAGTTTCCACCATGCTCATTCTGCTGTTGCGAGTGGGAGGGCCGAGCTTTCCTTTCATAAGCCCTTCACCTCCGGATAGCTGGGGTGATGAAGGAGATGCTGAAGAATGGCTCGCCCTTAGGGGATGAGTCCCGGAGATCATATGGAGAGCGCACAGGGAGGGCGTAGAGATCACATGGAGAGTGCACATATGCGCTTCCAGTGTGACCTTTGTGGTTCTCCTTTGGGGACGTATGGTAGGAAGTGCATGCGGGCTCCCCATGACTCGCTTGAACTTCTCCTCCTCCCCCGATTTGGATTCCTGGGCTCGCCCGCCTGGGGAATCTTTCACCACATGGGGAGGGGGTGATAGCGTGCCGCCCGCCGACACCTTGCCTTGGAGTTTGGGCAAGTTGGGGCGGTACACACTTGGTTTGGGAGAGCGTTCCGGTGCTAGGGTCGCGGGCTTCCTACCTACTCGCCGGGGGGCCTTTCGGTTGGGTGGTTCGGGGCAATATCCCGTCCACCCTTTCCGATCGCCCTGATATCTCGGTTGGGTCACCGAGATATCATTATTAACCGAAGTTGGCCACAACTATTGATCCATGTCGCCCGCCCATTATCGGTGCGAGCTGACTGTTTGCGGTTTATCCAGCTTGTCGGTTAGGATGCCGGAGCATCACAGTCGCCCAGGTCTGCTTTGGAGCAGTTGCCCGAGTTTTGTACTTGTCTTTATTTTATGCATTTCAATGCTCTTGTAACGCCTCTCAGGCATTTGTAATTGGTTTTGATGGCAATGAAATAAAGAGAGTTCTGTTCTGTTTCTCAATCTTCATTTCTCTTGTGCCAATTTGTTGTTGCTAGACATGGGGTACATGGCATTCGGTTTTAGGTGAGGATCTCGCGCCATCCAAACTAGTCGGGGCTTGCAAGCTGCCCTGGTCCAAACGGAGGATTAGAGATTGTTCGGTGGCAGAATACGCTCCTTATCTTGGTCAAAAGCTCGGAGTTTTATGCCTCGTCCCCATTGGAAACCGAGCGCTCATGGCTCAGCCTTGCCGAGGTTCGGAGAATTTATCGCTCGGGCTAGCCGAGGTACGGAGGATTTGTTACTTGGCCCCGCCAAGGTTCGAAGGATTTGTCGCTTGGCCCCGCCAAGGTTCGGAGAATTTGTTGCTCGGAGAAGTGACTTAGTCGCCACTATAAGTTGTAATGTTAGGTCCCTGCGGTGTTTGGTGAGGGGCGTCAGGGTGGAACGGGCGGTACATGGCCACGCTCTTCATTCATGACGTTGCCCCTCCCGAGGGGACGAATTACTGCCAGGCGCTGGAATTCTTTCCTCTTTGCGTTTCTTGAAAGGCGGCCAGCTTAAATGAGCTTGGGGAAGTGTTGGGAGCATTCATTATAGTGGGCCTGTAGATCGGGAGATAATCTGTTCAGGGGGGTTCCCGAACAGTCCGTCCGTGTTTACCGATCTCACTCGGGATGGGGCACGGCCTTTCGAATTCTGCATGCTCTAATTAAAGCGATGATACGTGGTGAGCTCTCACAGGTCGGTGGTTACGGCCCGACTGATCGAAATACTCGCCAGACAAGTATAAATACACCCGGGGGTGCTGGTCTTAGCCACCCCTCTGATTTAGTCTCGAAAGAGTTTTTTGCCATGGCTTCTCAAGGAGGAGAGAGATCGTCTGATGAACTAAGGGCGTCAATCAACGGCCTGTTACACCCGACGAGGGGCCATCCCACAATCACCGTCGACGGGCTAGGCCTAGCGTCGACCCTCGCGAGTCACCAGTGGCTCGTGAGGGTTGTCGAGGAATATGTTGATGTTTCTATGAGGGAGGCAGAGGCCCTGCGCCGGGTGGCGGACCGGTAGAGGGAAGAGATAGTGTCACTCCGCCAGCAGGTCACCAATCTCACTGAACGCCTGGAGGACCTGCTGGTGTCCGGGAGTGACAGTGAGCCCTAGCTAGGGCTTCTTCTCCTCTTTTCTTTTCTTTTTGTTTCTTCTATTTCTCTTTTTGTACTTCCTTTTATAATCAATGAAAAAAAGGCCTTTTTGACAACCTCTTATTTTCTGAGATTTTCGAAGAAGAATCATTCATGTTTGGTTGAATAGTTGGAGAGCCTGGGTGGCTCCATTGATTCACGCACTGAGTCATGGCTTCGTTTGAGTCGGGCATTTGTTCGGTAGTTTATAGGGGCATTGCCCAAAGATTTTAGTAGCAAAGGAGGAATTTCCTGGCTTTGCCTGGGGTTTGTGTCCGGTCATGTAAGGCTTTTTGAGCTCTTTAGGGGTTTGCCGGAGGCGCATTCTTGGCGTCCGTTTAAGGTTTTTGCTCAGTGTGTCTTTCCTCAAATTGGCCGAAGTTCTGGGGACTATTTGGAAGTCCTTCGGCTTTTAATCGGGGTCTGCGTACTTTGGTTTTCTGCCGAGACTTTAGTTCGAAGAATTATTGCTCGGCCCAGCCGAGGTTCGGATATTAGTTGCTCGGCGAAGCCAAGGTTCGGAGATTTAGTTCCTCGGCACTGCCGAGGTTCAGAGATTTTGTTTCTTGACCCAGCCGAGGTTCGAAGATTTAGTTGCTCGGTCCTGCCGAGGTTCGGAGATTTAGTTGCTCGGCCCTGCCGAGGTTCGGAGAATTTTTTTCTTGGCCCTGCCAAGGTTCGGAGAATTTGTTGCTCGGCCCAGCCGAGGTTCGGAGAATTTTTTACTTGGCCCAGCCAAGGTTCGGAGAATTTTTTACTTGGCCCAGCCAGGTTCGGAGAATTTGTTGCTCGGCCTTGTCAAGGTTCGGAGAATTTGTTGCTCGGCCCAGTCGAGGTTCGGAGAGTTTTTTACTTGGCCCTGCCAAGGTTCGGAGAATTTGTTGCTCGGCCCTGCCAAGGTTCGGAGAATTTGTTGCTCGGCCCAGCCGAGGTTCGGAGAGTTTTTACTTGGCCCTGCCAAGGTTCGGAGAATTTGTTGCTCGGCCCAGCCGAGGTTTGGAAAATTTTTACTTGGCCCTGCCGAGGTTCGGAAAATTTTTTACTTGGCCCTGCCAAGGTTCAGAGAATTTGTTGCTCGGCCAGCCGAGGTTCGGAGAGTTTTTTTCGTTGGCCCTACCAAGGTTCGGAGAATTTTTTACTTGGCCCTGCCAAGGTTCGGAGAATTTGTTACTTGGCCTGCCAAGGTTCGGAGAATTTGTTGCTCGGCCCAGCTGAGGTTCGGAAAATTTTTTACTTGGCCCTGCCAAGGTTCGGAGAATTTTTTACTTGGCCCTGCCAAGGTTCGGAGAATTTGTTGCTCGGCCCAGCCGAGGTTCGGAGAATTTTTTACTTGGCCCTGTCAAGGTTCGGAGAATTTTTACTTGGCCCTGCCAAGGTTTCGGAGAATTTGTTGCTCAGCCCAGCTGAGGTTCGGAGAGTTTTTACTTGGCCCTGCCAAGGTTCAGAGAATTTGTTGCTCGGCCCAGCCAAGGTTCGGAGAATTTTTTACTTGGCACTGCTAAGGTTCGGAGAATTTTTTACTTGGCCCTGCCAAGGTTCGGAGAATTTGTTGCTCGGCCCAGCCGAGGTTCGGAGAGTTTTTTACTTGGCCCTGCCAAGGTTCGGAGAATTTGTTGCTCGGCCCAGCCGAGGTTCGGAGAATTTTTTACTTGGCCCTACCAAGGTTCAGAGAATTTTTTACTTGGCCCTGCCAAGGTTCGGAGAATTTGTTGCTCGGCCCAGCCGAGGTTCGGAGAATTTTTTACTTGGCCCTGCCAAGGTTCAGAGAATTTGTTACTTGGCCCTGCCAAGGTTCGGAGAATTTGTTGCTCGGCCCAGCCGAGGTTCGGAGAATTTTTCCTTGGCCCTGCCAAGGTTCGGAGAATTTTTACTTGGCCCTGCCAAGGTTCGGAGAATTTGTTGCTCGGCCCAGCCGAGGTTCGAAAAATTTTTTACTTGGCCCTGCCAAGGTTCGGAGAATTTGTTGCTCGGCCCAGCCGAGGTTCGGAGAGTTTTTTACTTGGCCCTGCCAAGGTTCGAAGAATTTTTTGCTCAGCCCAGCCGAGGTTCGAAGAATTTTTTACTTGGCCCTGCCAAGGTTCGGAGAATTTTTTACTTGGCCCTGCCAAGGTTCGGAGAATTTTTTATTTGCCCTGCCAAGGTTCGGAGAATTTGTTGCTCGGCCCAGTCGAGGTTCGGAGAATTTTTTACTTGGCCCTGCCAAGGTTCGGAGAATTTGTTGCTCGGCCCAGCCGAGGTTCGGAGAATTCCTATTCAGATAGGTAGCTCGGTCGTGCCGAGGATGGGTGAGCAGCACCTGTTTCTTTTCGCAATCTTTGGCAATGTAATGTATAATGATTTACGTTGAAATTACGAAAACACGTGTCGATAGGAAGGTATAATGAGGTATATGAAAATGGACTTATAGAGGACATACCCTATTGATAGTACATACGGAGATTGTCCGAGTTCCACGTCCGGGGGACAGACTTTCCGCTTAGATCTTGCAGCTTGTAGGTTCCCAGTCCAATGATCTCCGCTACTTGGTATGGGCCTTCCCAGTTTGGCGCCAGCTTTCCATGTTCCAGTGGTTTGGAGACAGAGGCTTTTCGGAGAACAAGATCGCCAGGCAGGAAGGATTTCCCTTTGACTCGGGAGGCGTGGTAGTGGGCCACCCTTTGTTGATAAGCAGCCACTCTGATCTGGGCCTTCTCTCTGATCTCCTCTATCAGGTCGAGGTTGGTGCAGAGCTGTTCGTTGCTAGCTTCCTCTGAGTAGCTTTCCACCCGCAACGATGGGAGGCCTATCTCCATAGGGATAACGGCCTCCGTGCCGAAGGCCATTCGGAATGGGGTTTCACCTGTCGGGATTCTCGGGGTGGTGCGGTAGGCCCACAGAATATGATGCAGCTCATCCGCCCACTACCTTGGGCTCTGGAAAGGCGAGCTTTGATCCCCTGAAGGAGGGTCCTGTTAGTCACTTCGGCCGCTCCGTTGGCTTGTGGGTGCCCGACCGAGGTGAGGTGGTGACGGATTCCGTGCTCCTTACAGAACTGGTGGAACTTAGAATTGTCGAACTGCTTACCGTTATCGGTGATTATAGTATGCGGGAGGCCGAACCGGCAGATGATGGACCTCCATACAAAATCTCTGGCCCGTGCTTCGGTTATCTGTGCAACTGCTTCCGCCTCGACCCATTTAGTGAAGTAGTCGATGGCGATGAATAGAAATTTCCGCTGCCCCGTGGCAAGCGGGAATGGGCCGAGGATGTCCATACCCCATTTGGCGAAGGGCCAAGCGGAGGATATGGGAACTAGGTCGGCGGAGGGGAGTCTTTGAATGGTTGAGTGCCTCTGGCATGGGTCGCAGGCTCGGACCAGATCGTCTGCATCCTTCTGCATTGTCGGCCAGTAATAGCCTTGTCGTAGCACCTTGTGGCATAGGGACCGGCTTCCCAGATGGTTGCCGCAAATCCCCTCATGCACTTCGTGGAGAGCATAATCTGCTTCGGACGGGCAAAGGCATCTGAGTAGTGGCATGGAGAAGGACCGCTTGTAAAGCTGGTTGTCGATCAACTTGTTTTTGTTCACAACCTTGGTGAATATATCTGCAGGGTTTTAGCTCCATCAATTTTCTCCAACTTCAACCGCTCCTCATCCAACGCACTGCATATGAAATGATACCTAAGCTGAATGTACTTGGTTCTTGCATGAAATGCTGGATTCCTTGCCAAGTGAACTGCGCTCTGGCTGTCGCTCCATAATGTATTACACTCGTGCTCCTTGCCGAGCTCCTCCATCAACCTCTGTAACCAGATTATCTCTTTACTAGCTTCAGTGATCGCCACATACTCAGCTTCTGTAGTTGACAATGCCACTATCTTCTGCAACTGAGATACCCAGCTCACTGCTGTATCACCGACAGTGAAAACATAACCAGTGGTGCTCCTCCCACTGTCTCTGTCACCAGAGTGATTGACATCTACAAATCCCTGTACTTAAAGACTATCACCTCTATAGCATAAACTGTAAGTTGATGTACCCCTGAGATATCTCAAGATCTACTTCACTGCATTCCAGTGCTCCTTGCTTGGATTCTGCATGTACCTGCTGACTGCTCCCACTACTTATGCGATATCCGGTCTTGTGCAAACCATTGCATACACTAGACTTCCCACGGCTGAGGCATATGGAACTCTAATCATCTCATTCCTTGCCTTCTGAGTTGTTGGACATAACTGCTTGCTGAGCTTGAAGTGTGCTGCCAAAGGTGTTGACACTGCCTTTGCATTCTCCATATGAACCTCTTCAGTACCTTCTCTACATAGTCCTCCTGAGATAGCCATAGCTTCCGTTGCTTCCTATCTCTGTTGATCCTCATGCCAAGAATCTGCTTCGCCTCTCCCAAATCCTTCATTAAGAACTTCTTTGCCATCAGTTTCTTGACCTCTTCTATCTTCCTCATACTGGAACCTGCTACAAGCATATTGTCCACATACAAGGATAAAATAATAAACTCATTTGTAATGTACCTCTGAAAGTACACACAATGATCTGACTGGCATCTGGTGAAGCCTTTCTCTAGCATGAAACTGTCAAACTTGAGGTACCATTGCCGCGGAGTCTGCTTCAGACCATACAAACTTTTCTTCAATCTGCAGACCATGTCATCCTTTCCCCTGACCTGGAAACCTTCTGGCTGGTGCATGTACAGCTCTACCTCCAAATCTCCATGAAGAAATGCTGTCTTCACATCTAGCTGCTCTAGATAAAGATCCTTCACTGCTACCATGCTCAGAATCACCCTGATAGATGTCATCTTGACTACTGGGGAAAAGATCTCCTGGAAGTCAATTCCCTCTTTCTGTGCATAACCCTTGACAACTAACCTTGCCTTGTATCTCTTGGTACCATTGGTCTCATTCTTCATCTTGTACACCCATTTGTTGAACAGAGCTTTCTTGCTAGCGGGTAACTTCACAAGATCCCAAGTCCTATTTTGCTTTAAAGAGTCCATCTCCTCTTTCATAGCCAACTCCCACTTGACCTTAGCTTCATCCTGCATGGCTTCAACAAAACATTCTGGCTCTCCAGAATCTATGTACAAAACATAATCATTAGAATACCTCTGTGATGGCCTGATAACCCTCGTGGTCCTCCTCAACTGTGGGGACCAGTTGAGATACCGGTGTATGCATATGGCTGTCTATTTCAACCACATCTTCCTCCTCCACATCCTCGGAGTTTCCATCTTCAGTTTGCACTCGGGGAATTTCTCCATCTCTGACAGGATCGAGTTCTATAAACTTCTGTTTCTTTTCTTCCACTGCATCCTTCCTGTCTTTGTAAGTATGCTCTTCATCAAATACCACATTCATGCTTCGAATGATCTTATTGTTCTGAAAATCCCAGAGCTTGTAGCCATACTCATTGCCACCATATCCAATGAAAACACACTTTGTAGACTTGGAGTCTAACTTACTCCTCTTCTCTTTCTCAATCAGAGAATAAGTAATGCAGCCAAATACTTTAAGAAAAGAAAGTTTTACCAGTTTTCCAGTTCAAACCTCCTCTGGAATCCCACCATCCAATGCACTGGATGGACTCCTGTTGATCAAATACACTGCGGTGTCTAGTGCTGCCGCCCAAAAATATGTAGGTAGACCTGAGTCAAACCTACTACTCTCTCTCTCTCAAGAATGGTCCTGTTCATTCTTTCTGCCACACCATTCTGTTCTAGTGTCCCTGGGACGGTCTTGATCCTTCTGATTCCATGCTCTGCGCAGTAGGCATCAAACTCTCTACTGCAGTATTCACCACCGTTATTTGTCTTGAGACACTTGAAACTGCTCCAGTCTGGCTTTCACACATGACTCTCCATCTCTTGAAGATGCCAAAGACCTCAGACTTTTCCTTCATAGCAAACACCCAGACTTTCCTACTGAAATCATCTATAAACGTGATAAGGTACTTATTGCCCGCATATGATGCCACTGGTGCTGGACCCTAGACATCTGAATGAACCAACTCCAGCCTTTCAGTCTTCTTCTGAGTTCTTGCTAACTGAAAACTCACTGCTTTCTGCTTACCATAGATACACTCTTCACAAAACTCTAGATTACCTTCTTTAGCCCAGGTAGAAGCTCTCTCCTGTGTAAAATATTCAAGTTCTTCTCACTAAGATGACCGAGCCTCCTGTGCCATAATGTAGTCACTGTCCTGTGTCTCCTGCTGCCACTGAAATTGAACTCTCACTGTCTGCAAGAAGTAGAGAGTGCCTGTCCACTTCCCTTTGACAATAACCATAGACCCTTTAGTAATTTTCCACTGAGAATTACCAAAAACGGATACATAACCCTCAACATCAAGCTGCCTGGTAGAAATTAGGTTTTTCTTTAACTCTGGGATGTATCTGGCTTGTGCAAGTCTCAATTCTCCGCCTATCACTGGCTTCAGTACAATTGTTCCTCTACCAACAATTCTGCACTGCTGTCCATTGCCAACTGTAACATGACCAAAATCTCCTTGGATAAAATCCGAAAATATGTGTCTCTTTGAGCTGCAATGGTAAGAAGCCCCTGAGTCTACAAATCACATATCTGAGTTTGCCCCATCGCCGGCTGACAGGCACACATCCTCAAAATTTCGCTCAATAGTACTCACAACATTTGCTTCCTGACCTTCTATCTTGCTCTCTGCACCTTTTTCTTCTTCTTACCTCAACAATCCTTGCTCATGTGACCTTTCTTCCCGCAGTTCCAACACTTCATGGGAAATCTCCCTTTGGACTTTCCTCTGCTCTTGGACCGGCCTTTCTCTGACTTCTTCCTCTCCTGTGATCTTCCTCTGGTATCCACCATGAGTGCAGTACTTGTAGAAGTCCCACCCACAGCCTTTCTTCTCATCTCATCATTCAATATACAACTAACTGCATCATTGAATGTAAGGATACCTGATACCGAGTTGCTGACTATCATCACAAGATTGTCCCAACTCTCTGGCAAGGAACATAAGAAAAGAAGAGCCCTGAATGAATCATCAAAAGCAACAGAGACGGACTCCAATTGATTAATCATCGTGTTGAACTCGTTCAGATGCTCCGTCACTGAACTATTCTCAGCCATCTTCAAATTGAAGAGCTTTTTCATGATAAATATCTTGTTTGAGGTGGAAGGTTTTTCATACAGCTATGTTAAAACGGTCATCATATCCATGGTGGTCTTTTCCTTTGCAATATTATGCCACTTGGGGTGTCAACGACAATCTGATCGTGGCCAGGGCTTTCCTATCCAGAATCATCCAATCTGAGTCTCATTGAATCCGGCTTCTTTCCCTCTAATGGAAGGTAAAGATCCTTCTGATATAGGTAGTCCTTAATTTGCGTCCTCCACCATCCGAAATTGTGACCATTGAATTCCTTGATTTTGATCTTGTCTTCTGCCATCTCTTTGTTGATTTGTCCGACCGTAATAATATTAAGAAAACCAGGCTCTAATACCAATTTGATTGGGAATACAAAAATATTCCTCTAATAAGATCACTATTAGTACGCCAAGCACGCAGTTGCGATATAATAAAAAAACATAGAATAATAATAGAAACCAAAATCCAAAAAACAGCGAGAGACGAGGATTTTACGTGGTTCACCCAAACTAGGCTACGTCCATGACAGCACAGGATCTGCAAGGCTTCACTAAGAGTTGAATCAGGTACAAGCCCTTAAAAAAAATACTCCCTTAGAAACTCTTATGATCTTACTAAGAGATTACAGAACTTTTTCTCTACTGCACCTCGAGGTCCTCACAGAGCCTCCTTTTTTTTCACAGGTTCATAACTTCCTGACAAAATCCTCACACGATCAGCTCCAAAACCGTTTGAAACTTCCACGTGTCTTCAAGTCTCTAGCGTCCAGGCGTGGGCCCCCAATCTCCCTTGAAGCATATCTCTTCCTAGCCGTTGGATTTGCTGATGAAGGGTTCAAGTTGCAGCTGAGATGACGCCTCAAATCCTCCTCCAAAAGCTCCCTTCGGTGACTTTGGATAATGGCCAAAACATCCTCAACTAACTCCCCAAAATCTATCCAAATCTCATGTTTGTTACTTTTGGATAATGACTGATTTGCCACTCCTTCTTTGTCAAACTCCTCACGAAACAGCCGCGTCAGACCTTCGTAACCTTTGTGAACTCTGATTTGGGGCTTCCTCTTGATGAAATTAAGCTCCATCCATGACAAGCTATAAGACTACTATGCTTTATAGTACAGTCAGATATTAGATAATAAGAAAAGTATATATACATAAGATTATGAATGCAGCTCAAATAAGTATGTTAAGATGGATGTATGATAATACAAAGAAAGTTATAATAAAAAATAAAGTTATTTGTAAAAATATGGAGATGCAAACCTAAAAATGTAGCTGTGCAATGAATATTTGATATATGTAGAAAAAAGAAATAAAGATAGCCAAAAATTATATAAAATAAAATGTAAAAGAAGAATTAAAATATTTGCATCTTACAAAAAAAAAAAAGTTCAAAATCATATTGATTAGCAAAAAATAATTCATATAATTGATTTAAATTAATTTAGGATTAAAGCATTATTATTATTATTATTATTATTATTTATTTATTTCAAATTGATTTGGTTCCAAAGAATATCTCTAAATAGAGTATATTTGACCTGTACACACCTTTAAATTGAGCTTTATTTTTTTTTTACAAAAATTTCACTTATTTTTAATCTATGATTTCAAATTAATTACTTTTTAAAATTAAAAATATTTTAATTTAATATACATATTTAATTTTATAATTTAAAATAATTATTTTTATATATATATATATGGTATCAACTCTATTAGCATCGGTGTATTGCGCGGGTAAATGCCAAAGGAGAATATATATATATATATATGGTATCAACTCTATTAGCATTGATGTATTGCGCGGGTAAATGCCAAAGGAGAATATAGAATATCCTAGATTATAAAGAGCACCTGCGACGTTATTATTAACCATGTACGAATGTGGCACGCTACCTGACTTCGTGCAAGAATAATATTTTACTCATGTAAAGATCTCATTGGCTTCATACGTTTTGAGGGAAGACTCGGTTACAGGGGTCGCGCGGCGGCTGGTGGCACCGCTACGAGTAATCATCGACCGTTAATTTTATGATTCTTTTTAACTCTTCATACGGGGTGCCGAAAATGATGTGAACCAAAGGACATGAGAAAATGAGGGTCTTGAAGACTCTTGACTCTTGTGTGGTGGCCAGCGGGAATGAGTTGCCGGTGGGAATGGGCATCTGTTAAAATAATAATATAGATGCAAACCCCATTGTACTTCATCGTGTATTCGTGTCGCCAGCAGCAGCAATGATGCTTTCGCTCTCCTCATCCTCGCTCTTCCTCTTCTTCGTTCTCTTTCTCCTCCTCCACTCCTCTTCCGTCGCCGTCGAGACCCTCTACGAATTCTGCGGCAGTATCAACTACACCGCCAGCAGCAACTATCAGTCAAACCTCAAAGTCCTCTTGCCCTCTCTCGCCGCCAACGCCCCCCACTCCGATGGCTACTTTGAGAACTCGACCGGCCAGGAGCCCGACAAGGTCTACGGCTACGTGCTCTGCCGTGGCGACATCAACGCCTCCGAATGCCTCTCCTGCCTCAACACCGCCTCCCATGGTATCGTCCAGCTCTGCCCCCACAGCATTGAAGCTATCATCTGGTACGACTTATGCCTTCTCCGCTACTCCAACCAGTCGTCCCTAGCGACAACAAGAGACTCGGAGAAGGCGTTTGGATGTGGAATACCTTCAACATAACAAACCCTCTGCAATTCGACAAGCTAGTGAAGGAGCTTCTGAGTAATCTAACGGATTGGGCCGCGAACAAATCGACCAATAGGTTTGCCACCGGGGAGGTCATGAACTTCACGACGGATTTTCCCACGATTTACGGCCTGGCGCAGTGCACGCCAAACCTGTGGCCTAGCGAGTGCGGGCAGTGCCTTCAGGAGATAATCAAGTCGATGCCGGAACAACTTCAAGGGAAGCGGGGGGGAAGAGTCCTACAAGTGCGCTGCAATTATAGATACGAGGTCTACAAGTTCTACTACGGGGAATCCTTGCTAAAGCTTTCTTCGCCGACACCGGCAGCAGCTACAGAGAAAGGTAAGGGAAGAAGTAATTAAGAACACTACCTGCTTCCTAATTGTGATATATTGCACCAGTTTGATGCACAGAAAAGGTTGACAACCACATGATTTTTAATTATATTTAGATGGATTATACTCATGTCTAAAGCTTTCTATAAAATAGAAACTGAATCTTAGTTTTTTTAACAAAAAAAAAAAAAAAAAATTATTCATTGATAAATATGTTACCTTGTATTTAGATTAGATTTACCTCCTGTTTGTCTAAAGGTAAGCTTCTTAATAAACATCATATTTTCTTTATTTATAGCAACTCCCTTCGATCAATTTCAAAATTTTTTTTTTAAATTCAGTTTCGAGCTAGCTAGTCGCGGTGCTCTGAGTTATTTATCGTATAATTGTCTTAAAAGTGCTGCAGCTTTTTGTAAATGCATATCTATAATTTTATTCAAAACCGTACTCCAAAATGTTGATTAACTTGCCATCGAAGCGAAGGAGGTGCCGTCCAGTTGAAACTTCCATGTGGTTGCCGGGGACGACTTTGTTTGTGCACTATCTTATCAAAGTAGAAATGATTATTGACAGCGCATGATTGCGTGTATCATAACCCAATAGATTTTAACGTGCATGTACGGATATGCGATTAATAAATACATTGATGCATACTTTTTGCATCGAAAACGATGTAAGTGTTTTTTTCGATATTTTTTGCACCTTTTGACTTTTAATAATTCAAGTGCCCAAGATAGTAGTTGGGACTTGGTTAATTATTTGACTTTTTCTTTATTATTTTGGATTGATATGGATCATGAATTTAATTGTTTTTTAAAAAAAATAAAAAAATTGAGATTGATATAAATCTAAAGATTAAAAAAAAAAAACTATATGTCCTAGGGTCACTTTCGTTTGCCTTCAGCCATTGCTGTCTTCTAAAAAGTACCATTCTAAGGCATCCAGGCTCAATACGTCATTGCTGAATAGATACTACATCATTCCCCTTAGAAAGGTATTCATTCTGATCTGATCCAATAAAACACTACAATCACGCGGGAAAGCACCAAAACATTGCAACGATTCAAAACTCCAATAAAGAAAAAAAAAATAATTAAAAGGTATTATTTCAATTTTTAAATTTTATAAAAATACCTAAAATTTCTCTAGGACTTAGCGCTGTGAAACTAAATACGATAAAAATACCATGTCAAAAAGGTCCTGTTCTCCATAAATAGCCAACATGCCATCTTTTTTTTTTTTTTTTCTCTAGAGAATCGAAGGATAGGCCAATTTCCATCAGTTTATCAGTGTTTGATCAAAGGTTGTTCTTACTGAGTTAACAACATCCATCGGGTTTCTCGTATATAGTTGACCAAAGAAATAATAATTGCACTTGAATTCAGAATTTCTAGTCCTACTTCACACGAAATCCGTTTCCCTATCCCACTTTAGTCCGCAAGTCTTTCCAACTAGAACCATATCGTTTATAGAGTAAGAATTAATGAAAATTTTCAATTTTCATTTGGTGACACAAGAATTCATAGCACAACAAAAAATACAGATGGACACCCATGCATTAACCGTTAGCTTCATGCTCTGATATCTTGAAACTTGTCATGTTGGGATATGGACATACTTATGAAATTTGTTATCCATGCAGGAAACAAGAAGAATGTTACAGGTATGGTTCTTAAAATTGCCCTACCTGTAGCAGTGTCATTATCCTTGCTAATCTCCATCACCTGCATTTGCTTCTGGATAGGAGGAAGTCTGCAAAATATTTACTCTGTAAGTCATCCGTATCCACAAATATGAGGTTTCTTCCCCAGGAATTTTGATTAGAGAGCTTCAGTGAGCGTGAGAACAACTGTTTAACTGTTTAACTAGAGCGATATGATGAAAATTTAAGAGCTTTAAGGGATAAACATAGGTTTGCTATAAGCAAAAAGCAATACATTGATCATCTTCACAGGCCACAATGAGCCTGCCAATCTAGCTCCATTACAGGTGCAGAAACCTATTTATCATACCATTATCCAAAAAATGCAATGTGATTGAGGGAAATTATTTTTAGAAATCATTTTGATTATTTCATTCCGGTAAGGAAGCTTATTTAAAATAGTTTTAATATTTTTCACCTGTTTCAGTTGATGAGGTCAACTCAGACGAGATCACACATAAGTCATTTTTACTTGATCTATCTATGCTAAGAGCAGCGACATCTAGCTTTTCTGAAGAAAATAAACTTGGAGAAGGTGGTTTCGGTGCAGTTTACAAGGTATTGTAATATGCTGCCTTACAATCATGCCTTTTTTACTAATCAAACCTTTATAAAAGGACATCAAACTAAAACTAATCATATATAGTCTTTATCCTTTTCAATTCAAATTAGTTCCATTAATATATGCATTCGGTGTATATTATTTCTTGCTAATCTTATATCTCGATACAGGGAGTACTACCTAATGGGCAAGAATTAGCAGTGAAAAGATTATCTACAACTTCGAGGCAAGGACTAACAGAGCTGAAAATGAATTAGTTTTAGTTGCTAAGCTCCGACATAAGAATCTTGTGACGCTTCTGGGTGCTTGTTTGGAAGAACAAGAAAGATTGCTTGTTTATGAATACGTGCCAAACAGAAGTCTCGATACAATTCTTTTTGGTATTTCTCATTCCATTTAATCCAACTCATCCTTAAGAAAAACATGTGTGATGACCACAATATCTTCAACCTACAATTAATCTTATGATCTTTTATGTTTATTAATATATTGTTCCTCCAACGCTTACATTTCTGATCTAACCCTCACTTTGTTAGTATTTATAACCATCTGGTCACAGATTTGTATGATCAAATTATCTAAAACTTAATGTGAAAGTATTAACTCAATTAACTACAATTTTTGTATGGAACAGATGGTTTAAAACGTGAGCAGTTGCATTGGGAGAAAAGGTACAAGATCATCAGAGGAATTGCTAGAGGCCTTCTATATCTCCATGAAGATTCTCAGCTAAAAATAATACATCGGGATTTAAAAGCAGGCAACATTTTGTTAGATGCAGATTTGAACCCTAAGATTTCTGATTTTGGTTTGGCTAGACTTTTTGATGGAGACCAAAGTCACAACATCACAAATCGAGTTGTCGGAACATTGTAAGTAGAACTATAAATAATCAACTTACTCTAATGGCATATCATAGGCTATCTTCAATAGTGTATTCATTTTCATTGCAG
The DNA here is from genome assembly GCA_900491605.1 of Calamus simplicifolius. Taxonomy (NCBI): domain Eukaryota; kingdom Viridiplantae; phylum Streptophyta; class Magnoliopsida; order Arecales; family Arecaceae; genus Calamus; species Calamus simplicifolius. The sequence continues at coordinate 12,303 of UESW01000276.1, read as the reverse complement.
TGGATATATGGCACCAGAGTATGTTATGCATGGACAATTTTCACTCAAGTCAGATGTATACAGCTATGGTGTGCTGGTTTTAGAGATCATAACAGGCAGAAAGAATAGTGGCTCCTCTAATCCAGCAAATGGCACATATCTTCTGACCCATGTAAGTTTTAAATTATAATATGCATGACATAGTTTATGATGATTGAACAGAGAGATTTGTTTCACACAGACATGGGAGCAATGGAACGAAGGAACGGTTTTGGAGATGGTGGACCCATGTTTACTCAACAATTATCCAAAAACTGAAGTGTTGAAATGCATTCAAATTGGATTATTGTGTGTTCAGGAAAATTCATCTGCTAGACCTGACATGTCAACGGTTGTTATGATGCTCAACAATGATCCTGTTACCATCCAAGCTCCTTCCCGACCAGCATTTTACATTGGACAATTTGATTTATGTGGTAGCATACCCAACCAATCTTTGGAAAGGTTGGTACCAATGACACCAAATGGGGTGTCAATTACAGAACTTGAACCTAGATAAACATAAGAAAGGAAGGAGAATATTGTTGGTTAATATCTCATAAGACTAGTCTTTCTATGTAGATCTAGATAATTTATGCTATGGATGTAACACTGTATTTTGCTCAGATCCCTGAAACATAAGAAAACCATTATCAATGTCATGTATCTTTCCTTTTTCTGATAAACTTCTATTATCTAAATTCTTGTGTCAATGTTTACTAATCAATTTATAATTGATGTGTGACTCAAAGATAAACTGAAGCAAATGTTTTAATGAATACAATCATTGGGAGAGAATGAATGACAAACAAAGAGGTTCTTTGATTCATGATCGCGGCGTTCATCTGCTTGATCTCCGGCGAGGTTAGCTGCGGCCGGTGTGTTCTTCCTTGCCATCGGAGGCCTGCGTCTCCCTCTTCCTGCTCTCATGGCAGAGGATGATGCTCGGGATGCTTGGACGGCGTGAAACAGGGGGCATGCTTCGGGCTACGAATGGGTTTCATCTTTCCCCTCTCCGGCGAAGGTGATGGAGCTTGAAAGCCGATTCCCAGAGGTCGTTCATATCCCGGCGGAGATCCTGGAGGAGTCTAGTGTTTGCTGGAAGGAGAAGGGGGTTTTGGCTCGGACTTACCATTGTTGGGTTCCTCCGGATGCATTCATCAGGGAATTCCGGCATGCAGGCATCTCCGGCGACATCCACACGGTATGCCTTGCTCACCGTTGCTATGTGTTCCGGTTCGAGGACTCCGGAGCTTAGGAGCTTGTGAACGGCTGGCCGTGGGTTGTCAATGGACAACCCGTTGCTACTGAGAGCTGGCGTCCGGACTTTATCCCGGCCATGGACTCTCTGCCTTCGGCCCTTCTCTGGGTGAGACTGCCGGCCCTGCCCATGGAGTATTGGGTTGATTCGGTGCTTGAAACTATCTTGGCGCCGGTGGGGAAGTTCATCGCCGCCGACTCTGCTACTCTATCCTTGTCAAGGGGAGCGTTCGCCAGAGCTTGCGTCCGAGTTGATCTTCGGCGGCCCCTTCGTCCGGGAGTCAGAATCCAGGGATCGGCTACCCCTTCTGGCAATCCTTTCAATTTGAGCAACTGTCTGGAATCTGCTCAGATTCTGGCTCGATCCACCTCATGGGCCCTTGTTCTCTTTCTGCTCAGTCGTCTGAGCCAGCGTCGGCCTCGCCGGGGCCGTTGTTTGGCCCCTGGATGACAGTAACTCGCCAACGCAAGTCCTCTGCTCAGGCGAGGGTGCAGTCGGCTTCTTCCGGGTCCCCCTCTGGTGCTTCGAACCCTCCTCGGTTGGCTGCGATTAGGTGGGGGACTCCGGCGAACGGGAGAGCTTCTTCAGGGAAGCAGTCGCAGCGGACGCCTTTGGTGGCTGGGAGGGGGAGTGTCAACAATCCTGTGACTGAGGACCTTCCGTCAACTGGTTTGTCTCAGTGTGCCACTGAGAATAACAGTGTTCCTATGGGAGGGTGTCGTGCCAGTCTGATACCCATGCAATGTCTGAGTCCCGGCTGAAGGCTCCTAGTTCAGACAGTCAGGGCCTGATCCTCAAGAACCCATTTGCCCTTTTGAATGAGAGTAATGGGGATCACAGCCTGGTGTCCCGGCTGGATGCTAACCCGGGTCCCTCCAAGCGAGCCAGACCCGAGGAATCCTTGTCCCTGAGATTGAGTTCTAGCAGTGGAAATCGAAAAGGAAAAGGATCTTCTTCCAAGTCTAAAGACCCCAAGAAGAATGTTATAAATTCAGATCCTATGATCCCTTGCAAGGGTCCTGTCACTTTGATCAAGGAGCATGACAAGGCCTTTTGTTACCAGGTTACTGAAGGTGACATGCACTTGGGTCAATCAACAAAGGGAGAGATCAGATGTAAAGACCCGGTGCTATCCTGCCGTAAGGTGGCTACTCAAGATCAGTCCATGGATTCTGGCATCCCCGCTGCTGAACCCTGCTCTTTGGAATCCGCAGCTGAGGCCGGTTCCCAGGGAATTGATAACATACAGATGGATTGTAACTCTCAGATGATGGAGGGTGCTGCTATGATCTTAGGGCACCCTGATGACTTGACTATGGTTGAAGATCAGGGTGGGTCCCATCCCTCATCCATTTGCTAATGAAAGTCCTTATATGGAATGTCAGAGGGCTCGAAAACTTCTTTTCGATCCACCTTTGCTAGATTGGTGCAGATCCATAATTTTGATATTTGTATTCTTCTTGAAAACCCGGTTATGGGTGACAGCTTGGTCCGCTTTCGGAGACAGGCTGCCAGATCATGGTCTTCTTATGCAGTGGAGTCTGTTGGACTATCGGGTGGGATGGTTGCATTCTGGCGCCACTCTTTGATTAAGGTCAATGCTTTTCATCAGTGTGATCAGCAGATCGCTCTTCTAGTCTCGGAGGGCTCTTCTGATCCCTGGCTTCTGTTGGGAGCTTACGCCAGCACTGACTTCAGGGAACGACGTGCTCTTTGGACTGAGAGTCTTTCTCTCCTTGCTCAGGGTTTTCCTTCTATCCTGGATGGTGACTTCAATTGCATTATTGCTGCTAATGAGAAGAGAGGCGGTAGGCGGGTCACTGATACTCCAGATATCATGGAGTTCAGATCTTTTATCTCCTCAGCTGGTCTTCTGGATTTGGGATTTTCGGGCCCCCAATTCACCTGGTGTAACAATCGTCATGGTTCGGCCAGAGTTTGGGAAAGGCTAGATAGAGCCTTGGCCACTACCCAATGGACTCAGATGTTCCCCTCTGCCACTGTCACTCATTTACCTCGCGTCGCCTCTGATCATTGTCCTCTCTTGATTTCCACAGTCACTGAGCATGTGCAGCGGCGTCAGTTCAGATTTGAGCAGTTCTGGACGTCCTATCCCTCGGCTCGGTCTATTGTGGCGCAGGTTTGGCACTTACCGATGAGGGGTAATGTTTCTTATCGTCTCTCCAGGCGCTTAGATCTGCTGCGATGCCGTCTGTCGAGATGGAACAGATTCGAAGTTGGGAATCTTATGAGAAACATTGAGCAGGTGGAATCTGATATTGCCGCCTTGCAGGATAGAGAGGATCGGGACGGCTGTCTCTCTGATACTGATCTTTTTCTCTCAGATCTAAGCTTGCTCTTCATCATTCCCTGCTCCTTCAGCAGGAGTCCTATTGGAGGCAGCGATCTAGGGTTCAGTGGCTTCGTGAGGAGGATCACAACACTAAATTCTTCCATCAGGCCACTCTGAAGCGTCGGGCTGCTAACAGGATTCGGCGGATTGTTGATTTGGAGGGCAATCCCCAGGAGGATTCAGTTATCATCAGGGATCAGTTATTTCAGTTCTTTCTATCTAGATGGACGGAGACCACTGGAGAGGGGGTGCCGGTTGTCAGGGTTCCTTCTTCTAAGAAGGTCTCAGAGTCCCAGAACAACATTCTGATCAGGCCTATCACTGATGAGGAGATTGATTGGCCTTATAGGATCTTGGGCCCGATAAGGCGCTCGGCTTGGATGGCTTTCCACCTTTCTTCTTCCGATATTATTGAGATATTGTCGGCCGGGAGGTCACCCAGGCTGTTCACAGTGCTTTCCAGTCCAGATCTATCCTTCATATTGGAATCAGACACTCATTACCCTTGTGCCGAAGCGTCCGGATGCCTCTTCTCCTCAGCACTTTCACCCGATCAGTCTCTGCACAACCCTATATAAGGTTTGTGCTCGCCTTTTAGTCTCCCATCTGCGGATGGTCATTCCTCAGCTCATCTCTTCTGAACAGGGGGCTTTCATCAAAGGTCGGAGCATTTCCGACAATGTATTTATTGCTCAGGAGTTTATGTACGATCTTCAGAGAGCTCCGGTTAGGCAGTGTCTTATGGCCGTCAAGCTAGATATGGAGCGTGCCTATGATAGGATGAGTTGGAGATTTATGCACCAAACTCTGCTGGAATTTGGTTTTCATGGCTTATTTATTGATTGGATTATGGCCTGCATCCAGAAGCCGTCATTTTCTATTATTGTCAATGGTGTGCAATCCTCTTTCTTCCAGTCTTCGGTGGGCCTAAGACAGGGTTGTCCATTATCCCCGTTTTTGTTTGTGCTGGCTGCGGATGATCTATCTCGCGCTCTTCACCAGGCTCAGCAGGACGGGCGCATCGTTCCCTTTATGGCTTCTCCCTCGGGGCCCCCCTTTTCCCATCTTCTCTTTGCGGATGACTGCATCTTGTTGGGTCAGGCCTCTATTCAAAATACTGACGGTTATGCCTCTGTTATTCAGAGTTATTGTGATGCCTCTGGTCAGAGGGTTAACTTAGATAAGTCTTCTATTGCTTTAGCCCCAAGACCCCCATATCTACCAGGGAAGTCATTCATCTAGCTCTGGGTATCTCGAATAGGACAGATGCATTATCTTATCTGGGGATCCCTCTCTTGGGCAGGCGTCCTCGTATCAGTGATTATAATTATCTTGAGCGACGCATTCGTGATCGGTTGGATGGTTGGCAGGTGACCGGCTTATCTATGATGGCGAGGATTACCCTTATTCGCACTGTCCTTACGTCCCTCCCTATGATCTTCTATCGAATACAGTGGTCCCTATTACGTGTCTTCGAAGGCTGGAGCGTTGTTTCAGGGACTTTCTGTGGGCTTCTATGCAGGATGATCATGGCATTCATCTTCAGGCATGGGAGTCGATTTGTATGCCTCTGAGGGAGGGCGGCCTTGGTATCCAGTCCTTGATTACCAGGAGAGAGGCTCTGTTGGCCAGGCATGCTTCGAGATTTATTCTTGATCCTCACTGCTTCTGGAGCTCCATTATGCGTGCAAGATATGGTGTCTGGCCTCCTCCTTCGGATTTCCATTCCACTTGGGGGCAGTCCTTATTTGGAGAGAGGTGTGTCGTCATGCCCCGACTATCTTGAACAACGTCTCCTGGATGCTTGCAGATGGTGCCTCGGTTGATGTTGCTCAGGATATTTGGATTTCGGATCTTCCTCTCTTTCGGTGGCGTCTTTCTTCAGCACGGATGTTCCGCTTGGCATGAGAGTTCGGGAGCTGTTCACGCAGGACTCTTCCTCTTGGGATTCTCATGCTGTTGGCAGATTATTTGGGGAGGAGCTCTCTCGGCGAATCCTCTCCATTCCTATTATCCCGAGTCCTTCCCAGGATACTAGATTATGGCGTAGATCTTGTCTTCCTAGGGCTCCCACTTCTGATCTCATTGAGGAGTACAGATCCCAGCCTCTGGTCTTGAGGGATGCTATTTGGATTTGGAAGCTCCCCATTCACCATAGGGTCCAGTTATTCTTATGGAAGATCTTGATGAACTGCCTCCCCTGCTGCTCTTTGCTTTCTAGACGGGGCATTCCTATTGAGGTGACCTGTCCGCTATGTGGTGAGGAGGAGGAGACTATTGACCACGCAATCTTATCGTGCCACAGATGGAGGCGGGTGTGGTTGCGGATGGGATATACTTGTGGAGCTGATGGCTCTGGTTCTCTGTGCTCCCGTTTCCTTGCTGATATCCGGAGAGCCTCTCAACAGCGGAGCATTCTCTGGTCTATCACTGCTTATCAGATCTGGCTGTCGCGGAACCAGGTTATCTTTGCTTATACTACTATCTCTCCGTTTGGGTTAGAGCGAAAGATCATATCCATGATTGATGAAAGTGCTCTTCTGTTCAAAGGCATCGGTTTTTGCGACTCTGGCCTCTGGGGATCCCCTGTTGCTTTGGCAGCGAACCGTCACACGATTTTTATATCTTGGGAACCCCCCTCCAGGGTTTGTGAAAATCAACTTTGACGGGAGTGTTCGGGAAAGACTCGCGGGGTCTGCTTTTGTTATCCAAGGATCTGATGGTGCTTTACTGTCGGCTGGCGATTTTGCTTCCTTAGACTCTTCGGTCCCTATGGCTGAGCTTCTTGCTGTCTGGGCTGGCATATCCCATGCTGCTAGGAGACTTCATGCTCACAGCCTCTTCATTGAAGGGGATTCTCTGACTGTCATCCGGTGGCTTCAGTCGGGCGATTGTGACTACACCCCAACCAACCCTGTCCTTAATGATATTCGTGCGATGCTGCATGGTACTCACAGAGTCCACATCAGGCACATCTACCGGGAAGCCAATTCAGCGGCTGACTGGGTTGCGTCGGTTATGGCCTTTCAGGTGGGATTTTGGTCTTGGAATCAGGGCGACCCTTGCCCTTCTGCTTTTAAGCAAATTTTGTACTCTGATAATTTTGGGCTGACTCACACAAGGTTAGTGTGATCGCCCATCTGTACCAAAAAAAGAAAAAAGAGGTTCTTTGGTAAAATTTAAAACAATATTCACACGGCAAGCAGCTGGTGTCAGGCCAATTAGTAGCCATGGTAAGAAGATATGGATGAATCTTACATTCCTCTAGTAGTTGTTTAATACAAATAAATGGCCTGATAATTCTCTAACATTTCACTCATTTGCTCCAATAAAAGAGATACCATTATGACTTCCAACCAAATTAAGCAACGTAAACATTCCTTAATTCAAGAAGTCATGCAATTATTAGAGCAAAATTAAAGCTGTAACTAATTTAATCATATTGGTCTTCCTTTGTGGTGAGTCATTAACATTTACCCAATCATTGTATGATTCCACCGTGTGAACCTTATCCTCTGATGTTAAGCTATACTCTAAGCAACTACCTCAAACCTGGGTAAGGACCTATGATGCTCACTTGTGATAAATTAAGGATGCTGGCTACCTATGAAAGTGAATTCACCAACATCTTTTTCATTTCAATAGTAGACAAGTAAACTTATTTCAATTGACAAAATTTAGGTGCAGTTCTTTAGATATTTGTTATGAATTCTTTACTTAACGAATGATATGCATACCATTATCTTGCTAAAAAAAGTGACGTATATTTAGGTCTATGCAATGAATTAGGGTAAACCAAAAATTGATGACAATTCTAATTTAATAGGATTAGGTCAGTTTGATTTTGGGTGCAAAACCATCTCAATTTTAAGATTAGTTTTTCATTTCTGACCTGAATGGTCCTCTATTTTGATGCCTTTTTTTAAAAGAAAAATAAAAGTTGTAATACTTTTGGATCGAAACTAGAAGGTTGCATACATCTTATGAGTGCTTACGGTCTATACTAAAAGACTTTAATATTAATTTAGTCAATATAACACTATATATATATATATATATATATTAATAAATATAATTAAAAAAAATAAATTATTAGATAATTGATCTATAATTGAACCACTATATTCATATTGGTTTTGATTTGATTATAAGATACAGTTTGGTTCTCAATCTAAAAGATATGTGTTATTTTTTAAGTAGGATGATGGTATATGAGGTACTTATTAAGTAAAGAATTAAACAAATACTTAATGAACTACATCTAAAATTCATTCTATTGCAATATAAATTACAAACAAGATGAAACATGGTATGGTTATCATAAGTTTACAGTGGCGGATAAGGTCTACGGTCTACCCACTCCCCAATTGGTTTCAGCATTCATTCATATGAAGCATGTCTATCCAGTCTAATATTCAGACCCAGTTTCTCCCGTCATTCGCACGGAGCTCTCGGAACCCGCCGCCTAGCTTTCCAACTGGGTAACAGTGAGTTCCCCCTCAATCAAGCACCATCACTGCATTTAGTCACCGATCTGCTCTAAGAACATGAGGAGCCTGCTTATTGTCAGTGACTTCCTGGACCCGCCTCTTGTGCCAAGAAAAGATGATACCGATCAGCTCTTAAAATATATGAGCAGTCCTTTCGCTATCAGCGGGAAGCTTCTAAATACACTCCAAAAATTACTCTCTATGCCCACACTTTAAAAAGTAAAAAAATACCCAATTTACCCCCATTACATAATAACCATTATACCGTCAAAAAATTCTATCCACACCTCACCTTGAACAAACCCCCTTTCTCCCTCACCGTTTCAGCCTTCGTTCTCCTCAATCTATTCTAAACCCCTTATTTGAAGGGATTTGAACCTTCATTTTAACAATGGACAAGCAACTAATGATTTGAAAAGATTCTACGGATGCAAAGGTTTTTTTTTTTAAACATGTTTTGAATTTTTTTTTTTTCGAATCATGCTCCGTTCGATCCTGATATATCGAAAAGAGCCTTTCTGTTCGGTCCAACAAAGGATGGACGGAATAGAGCTCCTTTGTTCGGCCCCACAGGGCGAACATAGCTCCTTTATTCGGCCAAGGTAATGGGCAGTGGAAGGAACCAATGATGCGTTTAAAAATGGGCGCCCAAGACATCCTTTCCTCCGCTTGAATCGGATTCCCCTCTCCGAGATCTACCGATCGACTTAAATTTCACCTGTTTTGGTCGAGAATTTGCGAAGGTGGGGTAGGTTTTTATTTTTATTTTTTTTATTGTTAATTTACGTTTCTGGTTTGGAGGGGATTGGTTTCGATAATGATGGACATTGAGAGGTTTCCCTTCCAAAACCCCCATCAGCCACGTGTTTTGTTCTCTTGAATGGCGGCCTTCCTTTCTGAAGCTCCCGAGCTCGTCCACACGCCTCCAAAAATCGGATTGGAGCGAGATGGGGCAAGTGAGATCTCTCCCTTCGGAGTTTTCTTCATTGCTGGCAGCTCCGATCCGATTCTTGGAGGCGTGCGGATGAGCTTGAGAACTTCGGAAAGGGGGGCCGCCATTCAAGAGAAGAGGAAGGGGAAGGTTCAGAAAGGGAGGCCACCATTCAAGAGAAGGGTAAGGAGAAGGAGAAGGAGAATGGATGGGTTAAGGGTAGTTTAGGAATTTTATAAAATTAGGGGGCGTAAAGAGAAAATATATGGGTGTGGAGAGTAATTTAAATTTTTTTAAAAAATATGTGGGTGTGAAGAGTAATTTTTGTGGTGTATTGGCTTTGGACCCTCCTTTTCTAGCATGAAAAGACGATTTTTCCAGCACCCATGAAGTTGCGCGCTCAAGATGCTTTTTTTTTTTTTTGGTTACAAACGGGCGATCATATAATTCTAGAATGAGTCAGCCCTGATACATCAGAAGTTAAGATCTACTGTAGAATAATAGGACATGGGTCGTCTGGCTTCCAATCCAATTCCATGGACCCGCATGTTGAGCAGCAAAGGTCGCCACCCAGTCCGCCGCCGAGTTAGCCTCACGATAAGTGTGGCGGATCTGGGCAGAATCAAGCTCCCGCAACATAGACCAACAGTCCTCAGAATCGGATTTGAGGAACCATCTATATAGCTCTCCTCTAATAACCAAGAAATAACAGTCATAGAATCCCCTCAATCATGATCTTAGGAGCATGGAGGATCCTAACAGCAAACGAGAGCCCTGCCCAAGCAGCACCAAGCTCCGACAAAGGAACAGTTGAGTCCAGGGATCCAAAGCCTCCCGCTGCCAATAGATCACCCATCGGACCCCGAATGATGAAAGCAGATCCAGCAGCTCTGTCTCGGACACTCCCATCAAAGTTAATTTTGACATACCCTGGAGGGGGGCTCCCAAGAGACAAAAACCGTATGACGGTTCGCTGTCGGAACAGCAGGGGAGCCCCAGAGGCCAGAGGAGTCAAAATTAACATCATGAAAGGCACGGGCACATTCCGAAGTCAATAATCTAATCTGCCTCACAATCCTGTGAAAGGAAAACCTGTCGTCGGAGAATATGATCTGATTCCTCGACAGCCATATATAATAAGCAGTAACAGACCAAAGACCACGCTTTCTCATAGGACCGCTCCGGATATCCTGAAGGAAAAATGAACGCGAGAAATCCATTACCTCCATATCCCTAGGATAGCCCATAAGAGTCCAGATCCTTCTCGCTCTGGAGCAACAAAATATAGCATGGTCCACAGATTCATCCACCTGCCTACAAGAAGATAGCTCGGCTGAATAGGCAGACCCCTCCGAGAAAGAAGGAGGCAAGTAGGAAGACAGTCTCAAAGAATCTTCCAGATGAATAATTGAACCCTGGGGAGAACAGGAAGCTTCCAAATCCAAGCAGCATCCTCTGTGTGCTGAGCCTGCGGCCTGTATATGTCCATAAGATCAAGATGCTTCTTTAATCAACGTGCTAAAGAAATTTGCTATTCGAATGAAGTCATTTAAGGTATGTTTGAATGAAAAATTTCCAGCAAAAATTTTATTTATAATAAAAATTATAAATTCTAAAACTAAATTTTTGCTAAAATTTTTAAAATTTCATACAATTTGTAAATCCTTCAAATAATCATTTATAATTCCATATTTAAAGATGTATTTACAAATCTCTCCTAAAAATTCACTTAAAATAGTTAAATATTTAATTTTCTTTACATACCAAAATATTTACATAAATATTATAAAATTTTATTATATAAATATTTATTTTTTAAAAATATTAATATTTTATTGTTATTATTTACATAAATATTATTTTTAATAATAAATATTATATAAATAAAATAAAATTATTTAAATAAAATTATTACTATTTATAAAATTATTAAATATATTATTAATAATATATAAAGCTAATATAGATACTATTAAATTAAAATATTTATGTAATTCAAATAATATTTAATTTATAATTTATGCAATTAAATATTATTTTATATTTATAATAATAATAATTATTTTATGATTAATTTATATATTTCATAGAATAATTATTTTTATTTAATAAAAAATTTATAATAAAAATATAAATTTAATAAAAAACATTGCTAATATTTTTATTGTTAAATAAATATTTTTAATAAATAATAAAAAATATATTAATATTTCATAAATATTATTAATATGTAAACTAATAATAAATATTTTAATATTAATAATAAAATGTTAATATTAACATATAAATATTGATGAATATTATTAAATAAATATTAAATATTTATGAATAAATATTTAACATATACATAAAAATATTAAAATAATTATCTAAAATTATATAAATTTTTATAAATATTATAAATAATATTATAGAAAACTTTACACTCCTTAGATAAAATTTTATTTTTTAAGAGAAACTATCCAAATAAAAAATTTATAAAATTTTAGAATTGTAACATCAAATATCAATTAACGCAAGATTGTTCCAAAGAAAGTTTTAGCTTATAAATTTTATTTTCTGAAAGATATCTATTGTAAAACCTGATAGAAGAGTAATTGCACAAGGCTCAAATATCATTAAAATCAATTGGAATAGATTTTGGATCAAAATGAGTGAAAAATAATTATAAAAATTCAAAATTGGCGTGGTAGACTAAACCAAACTAAAGGGTCCCAAACAATTCCCTCTATCTAACCTATGCTCAATCTATTCAAGCTAGGGTGGCTTTCCGATAATGGTCCAACAATAAATAGGCCCTAGCCTTGGGTCCACAAAAGGTCAGCCTGGTAGCCATAAGGGCTACTTTAAATGATCACTGAGCTACCCTCCTTGGTCTTTAACAGCTAGTTTTTGGCTATGCGTAAATTGAAGGCTTGGGTGGTTCTAAGCATGGATTAGAAGGGACTAGTCTTTATGAATGGCTCTAGTAGCCTCTTTCTAGTACATGAGGAACTGCTGGAGATATAGTCAGTGCTCATTTGATGTTTTTCTTAAAAAAATAAAAATTAAAAAATAGAATCATTCTTTTAAGAAAAGTTTTGCCAAAAAAATTAAATTTAAACATGTTCGATTCATTAAAAATTTATAAAAAGTTATTTTAAAAATATTTTTTATATTTGATTGGAGATAATTTTGCATGTGAAAATGTCCATTTAACTATAATATTACTAATATAAAAATTACATAGAAATTAAATGGGTCATTTGAG
>UESW01000275.1:0-49627 GCA_900491605.1 Calamus simplicifolius | reverse complement strand
CTTCTTGCAAGTCCATCTTGGAGAGAAGCCTCATCTGCGGCTCACGATGCTCTCACTGTGTTTGCACAAGATGATCAGGCATCAACAATATATTATAACATTCATCACCCATGAATACTGATTTTTATTTAGGGTTGCTAAATAATGCTAGTTTTTAATTGGAATGCCATATTACTAAATTCAGCAACAATGAGCCTATGCTTCGGAAAGCCGAGCAAAATTTTAAAGGGTTTGTCGTATGTGACCATGAGAAGAGGAATAATTTTCAAGGTCCACATGGCGTGCTGTGCCACTGTCCAAACTTAGGAGCAAGGGGAGTGGATGTCGGCCACCAACGCATGCCCGTCGCAAGTAGCAAGCCTCATTGCGCGAACCGGGTTCGCTTGCTACCCCTCCTCCGGACGAGATACTCGTGTCTCCCACAATGCGTGCTTGATTGACACTCCCGTCTCCAAATTTCTCCTCCAATTCGCACCAATTAATTGCCGTTCCACTGAGTAGTTGGTCTTTGATGTCATGATTCCACTGTTTTGAGAGGAAAAAAAGAAAAAAAAAAGAAGAAGGAAATGCTGAAGATTATTACCTGCACAGTTTATTGATCTCATATGAAATCAATGATTGATTTAACGATAAGTAAGGCTTGACTGACGCAACCAATCTCGTTCTATACGCACCAAGTCACCGGCAGCTACATTAGTCCACTAAATATGGCAGTGATTCAATTGACGATTGGCTGCAGTGGTGAGAAAAAACCAGAAAAAGACCATGGGAAAGGGTTAAAGTGTTTTTTTTTTTTGTAATGCTAGGATAAAAGTTTACATCCCAATTTACATTCAAATTCAATTACAATTACTTTCTTACTTGAACTTTTAGATCCTATATAAATATTAAATTTTTCTCAGCATATAATCAATATAAAACTAAACACTATTTGGTATAGGCTTTCATGGACTTGGATAATGACCTTTTACAACTAAATATATGATTCATGATTTGTATGCTTGCGAAAAAAGAGTTGGTAACTTGGTATGGTATGCTCCAATACTTCACCATGTCTAGCCATGCAAATGAATGGCCACTTCGATTTGAGTCACATGAGAAGCATGTGATTTGCGAATTTTATAGCAACTCTTGCGCTAAGGATTCGGTTTGTTAATGTCATTCAATACACGATCAAACTTTTCAAGTAGAATCATTTTACCAATGCCTGGAGTGCTTAATATCCATATGATTGGGCTCTTTGGAAGCCTTCATTCTTTGAAAAAAATTAAGTTTTTAGCGGCTCACCATCAATCAAGAATAGAATCCATACTGCTAATGTGTTGCAGAAGAAGAGATACCCTCTAGTCCTGAATCAGGGAAACATCTTTGTCAGCATTGTTCTTTCACCAAGCGTATGTGGTTCGCACTAAAGCCATAGTCGATGCACCATCTGGAGGATGGAGGATCAAGAAGAACAGCGAAAAGACTAAGACAGGCTAATACTTTTTGTCTCTTTGCTGGAGAGTTTGATGAGAGGAAAACCCAAGAATATTTATGAAGAAAGCTTTACCTGTTAATCTAGCGCTTGGACTGGCCCTAAAAAGACGTTTGAACGACGGATTTTCAAAAATATAGATATCTTTAAAATAAAAATTTCAGAATTTTAGAACTAAAATTTTTATTTAATTATGTTTTAAAAAATTTTAAAATTTCATGGAATTTTAAATCTTTTAAAGTGGTCATTTACAAATTTCATGTCTAAGGTGCTATTTATAAATCCCTCCTTAAAATATCCTTGAAAGTGGTTAAAACTTAAAATATTTAATTTGTTTACATACTAAATATTTACAAAATATTATAAAATTTTATTTATAAGTATTTATTTTAATATTTATTTTATTTACAAAATATTTTATTATTATTTACATAATTAAACAAGTATAAATAAAATAAAATTTATAAAAATAATAATATTATTAATAATATATTTATTAAACATATTATTAATAATATAAATGGCTAATATAAATATTATTAAATTAAAATGTTTATGTAATTAAAATAATATTCAATATTATTATGCAATTAAATTTAAATTTATAACATAAATTTATTTTTAATAATAAAATATTTATAATGGAAATATAAAAATGCTTATAATTATTTATAAATATATTTTATTTTTATTGTTAAATAAATATTTTTTAAAAAAATAATAAAAACAAATATTTAATAATACAATATTATTTATATACATATTAATATTACGTAAACACTATTAATATGTATAATAATATTAATAATAATAAATATTTTATTATTAACAATAGAATATTAATATTAATAATAAATATTAATATTTATTTAATATTTATATAAATATAAAAATATTTATGTAAAATTATATGAATTTATATAAATATTATAAAATAATATTTATAGAAAACTTTATAATTCTCAAAAATTCTATTTTCAATGACAACTAAATAAAGAACACCAGGAATTTTGACACCATCCAATTGTTCTCGAATTGGCCCATTTAATGGATCAAAATATAACAATATGATAAAAGAATTAGTTCCCATAATTCAAATTAGGGATTTGTTATGTCCCTTAGGGACTATTGTCCCTGAAATAATGATTTTTTTTTTCATCTTACTATTTAATAACACATAATCATATCTTTTTAAAAAGAAATATTTGCTATTTGACAATGTTAAATAGGCTTTTTCAAGTACTTAAATATAATTTAATGAAAAAAATGAAAAAAAAATTAGACTCTATGAAATTTCTAAATATTTATATTTTTAAATTAAAAAAATTAAAAAAATCTCATTAGAGGCAACTTGGGCGGCGGCACTCTGCCCTTCAAAGGCATTAAAATTCCATTCTCTGGTGGGTACGAATTCATCTTCTTCCTACTGAGAGAAGTGTGACCATCTGAACTCCTGGTTCTTTCTTTTTCCTAAAATTTTTCAATAATAAATTTCAGGTGGTAGCGTTTAACACCCCTTCCAGCTGTCCCGAGAAAAAGAAAAAGAGAAAAAAAAAAAGGCAGCCTGTTTTGTTCTGCTTTATGCTGCTACGTCATCTCTTTAGCCGTGAAGCTATCGAAGGAGGCAGTAGATGGAGAAAATGGGCAAACCAATAAACTTCTTTGCAACCCCTTTATTTTTATCTCATCAAAGGTGTGGAACAAACTTGGAAATGTGGTTTGCTCTGTTTTTACCTCGGAAGCGATTGTACTAATTTTTCACTCTCTCTTTTAAGTACCCATACGTGCATGTGTTCCGAATCAAATAGGGTTATATATCATTAAATTGATATCTAAGACTATGTTTGATACGATGGATAAGAGAAGATATCCTCTGGATATTCCTCATTATCCCCAAATGCTATAGCTACAGGGGATACTGCTGAAAAAGTTTAATCAGAAGGGATAACCCATTCTCTGAACTTATTTCCTAAGGCACTGTTTGATACATGGGATATCAGGTAGTGTTTGATAGCTTTTTGGCTATCCCTGGATAAATGTACAGGATAGCATTTATCCAAGGGATAGCTGAAGGGATAAGCACCTTTTTAAAATTATCACTCTGCCATCAAGGGATAACTTTAGTTATTCCTGGGTTCCCTAAGGAATAAGTCCAGGAGATAACCCATGGTTAAACATGGATTATCCCCTCTAGTTAAACTTTTTCAGAGCTAACCCCTGCAACTATAGCTTTTAGGGACAAGAGGAGATATTCCTCATATATCCCCTCTTATCCCATGTATCAAACAGTGCTTAGAAACTCATGAATAATTAAAGTTATTTCTTGATGACAGAATAATAATTTTAAAAAAATATTTATCTTCTTAGCTATTCCTAAATAAATACTATCCTAGATAACCAAAAAAGCTATCAAACACCGTCTAAAAGACAGCTAGCCCTCACCCAACGAGGTCCAAAGATGCCCTGCATTCAATTGGCAAAGTGCGAAGTGACCTGCCACGACCCAGGATGGGGCTTTGGAGGTGTCCCAACTCTGATCAAGTTTGAGTCTGTTCTGAGGCCAGCCATCCTCCCACATGTCGCAGGGTGGGAAAGCAAGCTATGGACACAAAGTACAAGAAGAATAAAGTAAAGTTCACTGAGGCTCCAGTCCAACCTATTGGTAACGCTGGCCTCAAGGCACTTCAGAATCCAAGTACACGTCCAGCAAAGTGTTCCCTCGCTTTCATGATCCACTCTCTCCTCCCTCTCCTCTCCTTTTTCAACGTGATGAATGATGAATGGGGGTGATAAGCCACTGCATGTAATCTTTTTTATGTTTCAATGCGACAAAACATGACATCAAAAGTGGATCAAGATCTATCAACATTTCCATAGCTCATGTCCCCCAAAGGCATTTGTTGGTAGTCCCAGAGGGACGGTGATCAGTACAAACAAACGCTTTATCGCGGCTCATCCAAAGCCACACTTGAGACACTATGGCACTGCTGAAGGGGACCTTGGTGGGGGCGCACGCAATGCTAGAGTCTTGGAATCAAATCATGAAGGCTGATATGCTTTTCATAGAACCAACAAACTCAAAGTCCAGATGCCATGGTTCCAAATTATGCCTACATATCGCATCGATTGCATTGCGATGGCTACCAAAATTTGAGATTGCGAGAATCGCATGGTGGGTCCGGTGCATATGTTTCAGACGACATGCGTGCGTCAGTTGGCTCGGCTACCTGGCACGGTGCGGATTTAAGGCCATAACCATTGCTTTTGTTTCTTATGCCAAGGTCAACTGCATGCATATATGAACCCACATGACCCGTAAAATTAGCTTGAAGCTGAATCTGTTGGAGATCTACTTTCCACTGGTCAAGCTTTTTCTCTAATCACCAAAGGCTAAAAGAGAAGTGCAATGAGGCAAATCTTCACATATCTAAAATCCACTAGCAGTTTGGGGGCTATCTTTTGCTACATTGTCATGACGGGGATGAGGATTTAGGTATCTGAGCCGTTGAAAAGGTTTCTACTGTTGGTCCAATAATGGGAGATAAATAAAGTTATAAGGTGCACCTTCATGTTTACCTAGGCTAGCTTGGGGTCTGTTAAATGTATGACCATAATAATCATGATGTCCTGCTAAGGTTAAGTCGCCTACGTATGCCATCAAAACTCGATGAACATGGGCTGGACTGACCCATTGACCCAACCACTGTTGGACTTGGGTTGGGCTATGCGCCAGAGGATGGACTGCGGCCATTATTCTCGGATCAGCTATTACTTAACAAAAAGTTTTTGAACATCATTCTAATGCAGCATGATTTACATCGAATGCGATGCATGAATTCATACACCAGCAATATAAAACTCATAGATAAACTTTTTAATGTAAATTCATGCACAAACAAATTATCACGTTTGATATAGATTATGCTGTATTGAAGTTTTTTTTTTTTTGTAATTTATCTATTTCACTTTTGTGTAGATATAGTTTTTTTCTCTTATTTACCTTTGATTTTTTTTTTCTTTCGTTTATTTATTTTTCTAATGTAAACTCTGATTGTGCAAGGGCATTAGCGGCTGGTGCCATTCCTCGTTATTTGATTGGTTGCTACCTGCTAGTGCAAAGGAGAGAATTTTTTTCTTTGCAGAAGATGCCAGTGGAATGGCATTCGGTGTGGAAAGGTGATTGGTATATTTTGGTTACGTTGGACTCCGCAAAAAGGTCGAAGCTAAAGGCGGTAAAAATTGCTTCTATAAATTTTTAACTTTTTTTTTTTTTTTTGAGAGTGTTTAGCATGAGATTTTATTTTAGAAAATAATTATTACAAATTATTAACCTATAAAAAATAGAATTAACAGGAATTAAAGACATAAATTATTTGAAGAGCAAAAAAGATTAAAATATTAGGATTAATAAAATGTTTATATCTTTTATTTATAAATATAATCGAATAACATTTAAAACTTTTACATTCCTAAAATTTGGGCTAAGAAATATTAGACTTTGTTTGAGGTAGTTGCCAACACAGTGGTTAAAAAATAATTACCTCATGTAACTGATGAAAAATATTATTTTTTTTGAATAAATGTCTCAAATAAAACTTTATACTTGTAATCTTTTACTTTCATTTCTTAACCCCATACTACACGCATCATTATAATAAATTGAGAGGGCAAGATATTCATTTATTAATAGATTCATTACACCCTTCCATTTCCTACCCAAGGCATCAAAGTATGGTGACTTCTTGGGTTAATGCATGACCATATGTTCTCTATCATAAGAGCTATAAGTATTCTATACTCAATCATGCACATGGCTAGTTAGCGACTATTGAGCCTATACTTAAAGCTAGAAGCAATCTAGGTTGGATTATCAATGTGCATAAATTTATTTTAATTTATATTTAAATCAGGTCCAAAAAATTCAAACCTAATCTAGTATTTTTTAGGTTAGTTTGGATTGGATTTAATACTGATTTTATCAATATATTAATTTTTCAAGTCATATGAAGTTAAAAATTATCACAGCATAAATTATAATGAGCATATGCTACTTGATTACCACTATATTGTAAACATACTATATATTAACATAATAGTAAATAATATATAAACATTATCAAAATATACTTTATATAAAATTGATTGGCAACCATATAATTATAATCAGTAATATTTATTTTGATAAATTATATCATTAATATAAAACTAATTTCTTATATTGAAGGAGAATTTTGAGATATATATTATATTAGTTTTTATAGGTACGGTTCTTGATTAGAAATTAAAAAAATTGAAACCTAATTTATATCTAACATGGGTTATATTTTTTTAATCCAAACTTAATTTAACTATGTAAGTTCATATTGATTCTGATTTATTTTTATTGGCTTAACACTCGAAAGGAATGATCCAATCCGCTCGTAGCCCTACCTAATCCCTATATCCAATATATATTCTTCACTCATCATGACCTATATATTATATTACTAGTTAAATATCTATATATTTTATAGATTATATTTAAAAAAAAATCTAAATTAGTTCCTATCACTATAGTATTTTTAAAATATATTTTTTTCGTTATAATTATATTTATATTAGTTCTATGTTGTTGACCCAATTGATGATTTTGATGATTAACAAAACTATTTTAGTATAACTATTGGAGGCTCTAATGATTTTGATTAAGTGTTTCAGATTATAAGTCTATTGAATGATCAAAATCAGGAGTTACATCGTGTTTTGGATCGAATCTAATGTCTAGGTAAGATTGCAGACATTAGAGTCGACTCCAAGAATCACAGAGCCGACTCCGGATCTGGCATGGAAGTTAGAGTCGACTCCGAGACTGTTAAAGCCGACTCTCACAGAAGAAACAAAACGTCGATTTTTCTGGCCCCGACCTAGAGTCGACTCCGGGTAAGTTAGAGTCGACTCCAGAAAAGTTTCTTGTCGACCCCAGAAAAGTCAGAGACGACTCCAGAAATATCGTTTTAAAGTGCTTCGAGTTAGAACCGACTCCAGAAAAGTTAGAGTCGACTCCAACCCACCTGGAACGAAAAATCAAATTGCCAGATCAGCTCTAACGGTAATATTTCTATTTTACTTTATTTCTAACGGATATATTTTGCTACAAGGTACACTCCAACGGATAGTTTTCTTTCAAAAATGGCTTGAAAGAAATCTATAAAAAGGGAAGACTATCATTCAAAGAGAGAAGAACGAAAAAGAGAGAAAAACGGAAAAACAAAGAAGAAATTCAGAAATAGAGAAATCCCATTTCAAAAATCCGAAAAAGAGAGAGCCTGAATCTCAAGAGAAAAACCTTCTAGCTCAAATCCACTCCACTCCAAAAAAAGCTCAAGAGGAATCCAAGGCATTCAAATCAAGTTTTGTGGATTTCCCAACTTGGAGAAAGAGGAGTTATTTCTTGCTTTTCAACCCTTCTCAACTGCTTCAACTGTGAAGAATCGGAGCTAAGGCTTGATTCAATCCAGCAAGGAGAAGAAGAAAAGAAGAAAAGCTCAAAAGCCAACCATCTACAAATCAGGCTTTTCTAAACTTGTTATTTCAATTGATTATCTGCTCATTAAGGAGCTTTGTATTTGAAAAACATATTTCATTTGTTTGTATCTAGTTCAATCTGGGGGATTGAACTAGTGGAGGTAGTCTTACCTCGGTTCAAGCTTGGTTAAGCTTGTGTTAGGGTTTTTGTGCTGGTGAGCCCTTGAAAACCAGCTAGGTTCGTTGTGCGCCCGGAAAAACAACAAGTTTGAGTTGTGAACTTGTAAAACAACTCTACTGTAATCAGGTTGATTATAGTGTGGACCCAAGTGAATCTTGGGAGTGGACGTAGGTGTTGGATACACCGAACCACTATAAACTCTTTGTGTTTGCAGTGCTTACATTGACTCTATCTCTATCACTGTCTTATTTCTGCACTTTGTATTTACATTGCTATTGCCTTCATTCATCTTAAGCAAACTATTTTAAAAAGGCTAATTTTTTAAAAGAACCCAATTCACCCCCCCCTCTTGGGTTGTCATCTGGGCCAACAATTGTTATTAGAGCTAGTGCTCATTAGATTTTGATCACACGATCAAGAGCTAAAGTTCCAAATGGCAACACAAGTTGGATCATTTGCTGAAGTTCATTTTACGAATAGACCTCCACTTTTAATGGCTCAAATTATTCTTATTGGAAAGCTAGAATGAGGATATTCATTCAAGCTTCTGATTATGAGCTTTGGGGTGTTATAATTAATGGACCTAGTACACCCACACATGTTATTGATGGCACTATTGTTCCTAAGCCCGAAAGGGACTGGAATGATAATGATAGGAAGATGGCACAGCTTAACGCTAAAGCCATGAATATATTATATTGCTCATTAGATGCTAATGAATTTAATAGAATCTCCACTTGTAATTCCGCAAAGGAGATTTGGGATAGATTAGAGGTTACCCATGAGGGTACCAACCAAGTGAAAGAATCCAAAATTAATATTCTTGTTCACAAATATGAATTGTTTAGTATGGAACAATCTGAAACCATTGCATGCATGTACACTAGATTTACAGATATTGTAAATGGTTTGAAAAGTCTTGGTAAGACATATACTAACTCTGAACTTGTTCGAAAAATTCTTAGGTCATTACCAAGATCATGGGAAGCAAAAATGACAGCAATCCAAGAAGCTAAGGAACTCAACACTTTACCCTTAGAGGAGCTTCTAGGATCTCTTATGACCCATGAGCTGACTATGAAGCAGCATGTAGAGGAGGACACAAGAAGAAGAAAATGATTGCCCTCAAAGCTGCAAAAGAAGAAGAGAGCAGCAGCGATGATGATGATGATGATGATGAGACTGCTCTCTTAGCAAAGAAATTTAAAAGATTTATGAGGAGAAAGAAACCCTTCCACAAGAAAAAATTTGGAGCTAAGTGGGAAGGAGAAAAGGATAAAAACAAGGACAAGGACAAAGAAAAAGAGAAAGACCCCTTGACTTGCTATGAGTGTAACAAACCGGGGCACTTTAGGAATGAATGTCCAAAATTGAAGAAAGCCTACAAAAAGAAAAAGAAGGCTTATGTGGCGACATGGAGTGACAGCGAGGAATCTTCTTCCGAAGAAGAAGAACAAAAGGAAGTCGCAAACGTATGTTTCATGGCGGACGACAACGATGAGGTAAGTTCCGATAACCCTTGCGATGAATTTGCTTTTGATGAACTTTTTGATGCTTTTAATGAACTTGTTAGCGATTTCAAAGTTTTGAAAAAGAAATACAAGATTTTGAAAAATAAAAATTTAACTTTCATTAAAGAAAAGGAAATCTTAATAATGAAGTTGAGAAATTTAAATCTGAAAATGAGATTTTAGTAAAAGAAAAAGAACTAATTTCAAATGAAAATGATAAACTAAGGAAAGAGGTTGAAAAACATAAGAACATAGTTGATAAGTTTACCTTAAGCTCAACTAAACTAGACATGTTATTAAATAGTCAAAAAGCAGTTTTTGACAAAGCAGGATTAGGATATAACACTTTAAGAAAACAAAAATCACTTAAAAATATTTTTGTGCGTGCTGGCCAAAGTAATTTTACATGCTTTAAATGTAATAAAAAAGGACATAAATCTTATGAATGTAAAATTCTAAAACCTAATACAAACTTAAATGTTAAAGGGAAGAAAATATGGGTTCCGAAAGGAACAATATTTATTGCTACTAATCATGAAGGACCCAAGAAAGCTTGGGTACCTAAACATAAAGTCTGATTTTATTGCAGGAATGTCTTGTGGCCAAGAGATCAAAGAGAAAGTGGTATCTTGATAGTGGCTGCTCAAGACATATGACGGGTGACAAAGAAGAATTCATCACCCTTGAAGAAAAGAAAGGAGGAGTTGTTACATTTGGCGACAATGGCAAAGGCCAAATCTTGGGGTTTGGTAACATTCAAATAACTCCCTCCACATATATTGAGAATGTACTTTATGTTGATGGTTTAAAGCATAACTTAATTAGTATAAGTCAATTATGTGACAAAGGTTTTAAAGTATCTTTTGAATCTTCTATATGCACAGTAGCTAATTCCATTGATAATAGCATTATTTTTATTGAAATAGAAATGGCAATGTATACTTGATGACTTAGACAATTTGTCTACTAATGATCATTGCTTAGTTGCTAATAATGCTAATATGAATGAGATTGGTTGGTTGTGGCATCGAAGATTAGGTCACGCAAGCACACACCTGATTTCAAAACTAATTAGAATGGATTTAGTAAAAGGTCTACCTAAATTAGATTTTGAAAATAACAAAATATGTGATGCATGTCAGTTTGGAAAACAAACAAGAAGTTCTTTTAAATCTAAAAATATTGTTTCAACTTCTAGGCCATTAGAGCTACTTCACATGGACCTTTTTGGACCAACTAGAACCACAAGTCTAGGAGGAAAGAAATATGGTCTTGTGATAGTAGATGATTACTCTAGATTCACTTGGGTAATGTTTTTAGCTCACAAAGATGAGACTTTCTCGATATTCATGAAATTCTTCAAGAAAGTAACAAATGAGAAAAACACTACCATAGTGTCTCTAAGAAGTGATCATGGAACTGAATTTGAAAATCACTTATTTGAAAGTTTTTGCAATGAAAATGGTATTAATCATAATTTTTCTGCACCTAGGACCCCACAATAAAATGGTGTAGTTGAAAGGAAAAATAGGACTCTAGAAGACATGGCCCGTACCATGCTATGTGAAAGTAAACTCCCGAAATACTTTTGGGCGGAAGCTATTAACACAGCATGTTACATCCTAAATAGAGCCTTAATAAGACCTATTTTAAGAAAACACCTTACGAATTATGGCATGATAGAAAACCCAACATTAAATATTTTCATGCATTTGGTTGTAAATGTTTTATTCATAATAATGGTAAAAGCAACTTAGGTAAATTTGATGCAAAATCTGATGAAGGAATATTCTTAGGTTATTCAACAACTAGTAAAGCATAGAGTGTTCAATAAAGGAAGCCTAATTGTTGAAGAATCCATTCATGTAATTTTTGATGAATCTTTAACATCAAGTTCCAAAAGGATTGATGATGAGGAAGATACAAACATTCTCGAAGACAATCTTGAAAAACTTAATATTGATGTATCTTCAGATCATGAACAAGAAGTTAAAGATAATGATTCACCTAATGCTGATGATATTAATACTAATCATAATGATACAGATTTACCAAGAGATTGGAGATACGCTTATAGTCATCCCAAGGAATTGATTATAGGTGATCCATCTCAAGGAATAAGAACTAGATCATCTATGAGAAATATTAGTAATCACCTTGCATTTGTTTCTCAATTGAACCTAAAACCATTGAAGAAGCTGAAAAAGATAATAATTGGATGCTAGCTATGCAAGAAGAATTAAACCAATTCACTAGAAATAATGTATGGACATTAGTAGAAAGACCTAAAGATCATTCTGTTATAGGATCAAAATGGGTTTTTAGAAATAAACTAGATGAAAATGGCATAGTAATTAGAAACAAAGCTAGATTAGTTGCAAAAGGATATAATCAAGAAGAAGGTATTGATTTTGATGAAACCTTTGCACCTGTAGCTAGATTAGAAGCCATTAGGCTATTACTAGCATTTGCATGTCACATGAACATTAATTTATTTCAAATGGATGTCAAAAGTGCATTTTTAAATGGATTAATAAATGAAGAAGTATATGTAGAACAACCACCAGGTTTTGAAGATCACGAATTTTCAAATCACGTTTTTAAATTGCACAAGGCATTATATGGTTTGAAACAAGCACCTAGAGCTTGGTATGATAGACTAAGTAAATTTTTGATTGAAAATGATTTTACAAGAGGAAATGTTGATAAAACATTATTTTTGAAAAGAAAAGATAAAGATTTACTTGTAGTTCAAATTTATGTTGATGACATTGTATTTGGTGCTACTAACAATCTTCTATGTCAAGAGTTTGCTAAGTTAATGCAGGGAGAATTTGAAATGAGCATGATGGGAGAACTCAATTTCTTCCTTGGACTCCAAATCAAACAAAGCAAAGAGGGAATCTTTATCAACCAAACAAAGTACACAAGAGAAATTCTAAAGAAGTTTGGTATGGAATCAATCAAACCCCTCGGAACACCAATGAGTCCTTCATGCAAGCTGGACAAAGATGAAGAAGGTAAGAAGGTTGATCAAAATATTATCGAGGTATAATCGGATCCCTACTTTACTTAACTGCAAGTAGACCAGACATAATGTTTGCTGTTTGCTTATGTGCTAGATTTCAGTCTGAACCTAAAGAATCACATTTAATTGCTGTTAAAAGAATACTAAGATACTTAAGTGGAACAAAAAATGTAGGTTTATGGTATTCTAGAGACTCAACATTAAATCTGATTGCTTATTCTGATTCTGATTATGCTGGATGTAAGTTAGATAGAAAAAGCACAAGTGGTGCATGCCAATTTTTAGGAAGTAACTTAATCTCATGGTTTAGCAAAAAGCAAAATTCGGTTGCATTATCTACTGCTGAAGCAGAATATGTTGCAGCTGGAAGTTGCTGTGCTCAAATCCTATGGATTAAGAGACAACTTGAAGACTATGGTATCACACTTGATAAGACACCTATAAGATGTGATAATACAAGTGCAATCAATCTAACTAAAAATCCAATTCAACACTCAAGAACAAAGCATATTGAAATAGATATCACTTTATAAGAGAACATGTTGCCAATAATGAAATTTGTCTTGATTATGTGAATACTGAAGAACAACTGGCAGATATATTAACAAAACCCTTAAGTGAAGAGAGATTTTGTTATCTTAGAGGAGAATTAGGAGTTTGTGATCCTTTGGAATAGTTTTCTGAAACTCTTAAGGACATCTATCTAGATTTCATCAATTTCTTGAAAAATCTCGATATTCAATAAGGAAATCTATCTAGATCTTGATTCATTGTTTCCCCAATTGCTAAGGAACATTTATCTAGAATTTGATGATTAATTTGAATAGTTTCAAATCCTTGAAACTTGATTTTTATCTCTGAAACTGTTAGAGTCGACTCTGACAGTTTGTGGAGTCGACACCTGAGTTTTTGATGTTCTGTCTAAGCAATTAGAGCCGACTCTGGCTTTTGTAGAGCCGACTCTAATTCGAGCGCTGACAGATTTTCTGGTTCGGAGCCGACACCCAGTTTTCGGGAGTCGACTCTAAGTCGAGCTAGGTCAAAAATAAAAAGGCGGAGTCGACCCCAAATCATTCCATCCGTCTCCCAAAACCTCTCCAAAAGCTCCTAAAGCCTTTCCAACTTCCCCAATCTTCTCAAAGCCTTTGATTAAACTTCCAATCTTCTCAATGGCACCTAAGAGGCGCGGTTTCGTCGGTGGAGCGTCCGTTCCCACAAGGCGACGCACTATTCGGAGGCAACCCTCGCCATCCTCCTCTTCGGCCACTCAAGAAGATTCCCCTCCTTCACCTCTTCACCCAAAGTTGATCATTTAGCCGGTAAGACCATTACAACTGGAAGAAAGGTGAATTTTGATTTCTTTGAGTCGGAGGGCTTCTCTATAGGAAGAAGTTTGAAAGAAATGGGGTGGAAAAGATCTGTTCATTAGATATCCCCACATATCCAGCCTTAGTGAGAGTTTTACAATGGTTTAAGTAGAGGAGAAGGCGGATTAATCAGTATAGTAAGAGGAACAAGAGTTACAATAACCACTGAAATACTTGGAAATTTATTGGAAATGCCCACAATGGTTTAATGGAATATCAACATGATGATAGAAGTGGAGCATTGACAAGAATGTTAGGGAGGGATGTAACCGAGTTTGAGAAATCTTGCAAATCAATTAAATCTGGAACTCAGTTACTACATAACATCTGTGGAAGAATTTTATTTCCAAAATTGGTAGATTTGAGTATGTCTCGGAGCGAGACGTTCTTTTGATGGATTGCATAATTACTGGAAGGCCAGTCAACTTAGCTGGCATGATGATTGGATATATGGCAGAGGCGGCTACAAAGAAAAGATCTACACTGCCATATGGTATGATTTTGACATTAATCTTTAGAAGCCAAGGTGTGCTTATTATGGAAAATGAACCCCTAAGAAAATTGAGACACACTGACTATTATAGCATTTCTACTATTCATCGGATGGGCTTCAAGAAGTTGAATGGTGTTTGGATGAAAGGAGGAGAGAGGAAAGAGCAGAAAGAGATAGAGCAGAAGAAACCAGAGTAGAAGACATCCCTGGACCATCCACTGTGGGACCATCTGTCCCTGATCCATCTATTGCGGGATCTTCAGCTGGACCTTCAGAGGCCGGACCTAGTCAGTTCCCTCTCCTCCACATCAGTCTATAGCTACTTCTGGGAGATTCTCTGATGAACAGATTGGTCAGTTGAGAGCTTGCTTGCTGAGTATGATAGTCAGAGATCTCATGAAATTATCAATTAAAAGAAGACTTTAATCAGTTGAAGAAGAACTTAATTCGAGACTGGACATGATCTCCTTTTCCATAAGCAATTCTGTTGAATCCTTTGGTGCTGAACTTCACAAAATCTTTGAAAGGATGGAAGGCATTGCTGATGGTCGGGATCTTATGTTCATGCAACTGGTCAACTGAAGAAGGACATTGACCTTGCAGTCTCACAAATTGAAGCTTGCCTTGAAAATTTTAAGAAATCCCAAAAAGATGATGTAATGGAAATCATAGGTCACTTGAAGAAAATTGTATTCAAACACATCTGACCTTGATTTTGATTTTGATAGTTTGTATTTAGGAATTTTTGATATCTAATGTATTTCATTTTGAATGTACATGAATCAACTAATGTAATGCTTCTTACTTATGAAATGCAATTTCACATTTTCAAATATTGACTGCTTGAATCCCTATGTCTTATTAACTTTCTTTATCTAATACTCTCCTTATTGCTGATAACAAAAAAGGGGAGAGATGGTTGAATATGCAAAGAAAGAAAGATTGATGTGAATATGAATATGCAAAAAAGAAAGACTTGAAAATTTTAATGAAAGATGGTTGTATATGCATAAAGAAAGAAAGAAAGGGGGAGAAATGATTGTTTATGCAAGATAACTTGAAATCTTAATTAAAATTCGATGCTTAAATATAGGGGGAGCTATTCAATGCAGGGGGAGCTTAACAAAAAGCTCAATTGCAATTTTCTGCACATTTAATTAAATATTCATAATTGATGGATTATATTGAACTCATGCACAATTTTAAAAGTTTACTTTGAATATTGGCATCAAATCCTTCATTAAAAATGTTTAAGTTTTAAAATGACTATAATCTTAGTTCGAATGAATTTTGAATGCATATACTCAAAGTTTTTGTTATCATCAAAAAGGGGAGATGTTGACCCAATTGATGATTTTGATGATTAACAAAACTATTTGAGTATAACTATTGGAGGCTCTAATGATTTTGATTAAGTGTTTCAGATTATAAGTATTGAATGATCAAAATCAGGAGTTACATCGTGTTCTGGATCGAATCTAATGTCTAGGTAAGATTGCAGACATTAGAGTCGACTCCGAGAATCACAGAGCCGACTCCGGATCTGGCACGGAAGTTAGAGTCGACTCCGAGACTGTTAGAGCCGACTCTCACAGAAGAATAGAACGTCGATTTTTCTGGCCCCGACCTAGAGTCGACTCCGGGTAAGTTAGAGTCGACTCCAGAAAAGTTTCTTGTCGACCCCAGAAAAGTCAGAGACGACTCCAGAAATCGTTTTAAAGTGCTTCGAGTTAGAGCCGACTCCAGAAAAGTTAGAGTCGACTCCAACCCACCTGGAACGAAAAATCAAATTGCCAGATCAGCTCTAACGGTAATATTTCTATTTTACCTTATTTCTAACGGATATATTTTGCTACAAGGTACACTCCAACGGATAGTTTTCTTCCAAAAATGGCTTGAAAGAAATCTATAAAAAGGGAAGACTATCATTCAAAAAAAGAACGAAAAAGAGAGAAAAAGAAAAACAAAGAGGAAATCGGAAATAGAGAAATCCCATTTCAAAAATCCGAAAAAGAGAGAGCCTGAATCTCAAGAGGAAAACCTTCTAGCTCAAATCCACTCCACTCCAAAAAGCTCAAGAGGAATCCAAGGCATTCAAATCAAGTTTTGTGGATTTCCCAACTTGGAGAAAGAGGAGTTGTTTCTTGCTTTTCAACCCTTCTCAACTGCTTCAACTGTGAAGAATCGGAGCTGAGGCTTGATTCAATCCAGCAAGGAGAAGAAGAAAAGAAGAAAAGCTCAAAAGCCAACCATCTACAAATCAGGCTTTTCTAAACTTTTTATTTATTGATTATCTGCTCATTAAGGAGCTTTGTATTTGAAAAACATATTTCATTTGTTTGTATCTAGTTCAATCTGGGGGATTGAACTAGTGGAGGTAGTCTTACCTCGGTTCAAGCTTGGTTAAGCTTGTGTTAGGGTTTTTGTGCTGGTGAGCCCTTGAAAACCAGCTGGGTTCGTTGTGCGCCCGGGAAAACAACAAGTTTGAGTTGTGAACTTGTAAAACAACTCTGCTGTAATCAGTTGATTATAGTGTGGACCCAAGTGAATCTTGGGAGTGGACGTAGGTGTTGGATACACCGAACCACTATAAACTCTTTGTGTTTGCCGTGCTTACATTGACTCTATCTCTATCACTATCTTTTCTGCACTTTGTATTTACATTGCTATTGCCTTCATTCATCTTAAGCAAACTATTTTAAAAGGCTAATTTTTAAAAGAACCCAATTCACCCTCCCCTCTTGGGTTGTCATCTAGGCCAACATATGTTATATATATAGTATATTATAATTGCATAATATAGATTATACTATAGTATTATAAAATTTTAGAAAAGGTGGAGACCTTATTTTTTGCTTATATATACAATATTATATATACATACTATGTGTGACATACATTTATTTTTTAATTCAAAAATATTTTTAAAATCTATTACTCTCTTTTCCTATTATTTCTCAATGCTTATATTTTTTTAACACAAAATCTATCCATAATTTCTTTCTACGAGTACTATTAGTCTTCCAAAATTATTGTTAGAGAAAAATAAAAAGCTTTGAAAAACTGATAGAAGAAAAGCATTTACTCCAAATATGGTCGTATTGTTATTGTGGTGAACAAACCATGGACCAAAGATAAGCGGAAATAGAAATAAAATAATTTAATAAAATTTTAATTCTAAACTAAAAAAATAAAAATATAAAAAAAATATTTAAATTAAAAATCCATTAATATCTTTGAGTTTGTAAAAATTTTAATTAAAGAAAGTTTAATAAAAAATGATCCAAAAAGCAAGATCAAAATAAGAAGCCCCATCTTTTACCTTAAAAAATAAAGAATAAATAAATCAACCGATCCATCAGGCTTGGATGAATTCTTCCATTTGACTCATGGAATCTCAACAAGAAGTGGCCAATTATCTCTTTTTTCTCAAAGATAAGAATGATATTCACCCTAGAGTCCGTTTGTTCATATGAAGCTTGCATGGAATGTTCTCCCAACCTGTTCTTTGCTCTCTGGGAGAGGGCTGAGAATCATGCCTATTTGCCCGGTGTGCAATATTGAGAAGGAAACAGTGGATCATGCTATCTTTTATGCCCTAGAACGAGACAGATTTGGCAAAGGTTGGTGCGTGCCCTTGGCTGCACGGTCTAGACTCCCATCGTATATCTTTCTTGAGACAGATCAGACAGGTTACGGGAAGAGGGAACCATCAGTTGGGTCCGAGGTTGGCTTATGTTGCACACCAGATTTGGTTATCCCGGAACCAGTTGGTGTTCTCAGACGTGCTCACTCCTACTTATCGGGTTGTCAGGACTGCTGTTTCCTTAGCTGCTGAGTACACTCTGTATCAGAGGACTTCTGATGTTGATAGCCCTGGCCTCTGGGACTCCCATGCTGCTTTAGTAGCGAACCGGTGTACGGTCTTTATCTCTTGGGAGCCCCACCTTCAGGGTTTGTCAAAATCAACTTTGATGGGAGTGTTCGTGGTAGATGTGCGGGATCTGCTTTTGTGATACGGAGGTCGGAGGGATATCTGCTTGCGGCTGGTGGATTTGGGCTTCTTGACACTTTTGTTCCCCTTGCTGAATTATATGCGGCTTGGGCCGGTATCTCTCATGCCCTTCGGAGCCTAAGTGGTCGGAGGCTTATTATAGAGGGAGACTCAGCTATGGTTATTAGCTGGATCCGTCAGGAGTCTAATGTCCACCAGCCGACTATCCCCTTGATTAGTGATATCCGACATCTTCTTCTGGTGCTGTCAGCGTTCAGATTCAGCATATCTACAGGGAGGCCAACTCAGCGGCCGACTGGATTGCCGCCAGAGTGGCCTATCATTCAGGTTTCTAGAGTTGGAAGCAGGGCAATCCTTGCCCCCTTATCCCGTCACAAATATTATACTCAGATATATCGGGTTTAACTCACCTAGAATGATATTGACGAGGAAAATGTTTTAAAGAATAAAAAGTTTTTTTCACTGCTTTCTCTTCATAAATGCAAGAAAAATCAAAGGTAGAAATTAATGAGGGGTAAAATTGTTATCTCGCCATAAAAAGGTCAAGACCACTTTTGATTTTCGATCAGCTAGTTGTCATATCTACAAAACAATAGAGCTGACACATCTCAGCAAGACCGAACCATCCTCGGACCAAGCCACCCTCAGACTGAATCATTCGAACCATTCTTACGCCACAGCGGGCCCGAGCTATCCTTTTACCTCGGTCGGACCGAGGTATTCATATGCCTCAGCAGAGCTGAAGCATTCTCATATTCTCATCGGAACAAGGTATTCATATGCTTTGGTAGAGCCGAGCTATCTTCTTATTCCTTGGTAGACCAAAGTATTTCTGAATCTCTGCAGAACCAAGCACGTGAGATTTCAAATTCATGGCGGTTCAACAAGATTCCAGCCATGTGGGCCCCAAATGATTTTGAGCAGGAAATTAGACCAATAATATCAGAAGTGGCCTAAAGCCTATAAAATCACCGAATCTCAAAGCATCAACCAGCTTCTCTAGCTGTTGATTCTCTAACTAACCAATACTGATGCTACCGTGTTATAACAAACTTGACTCGATTCTGATTCGAATCTTAACGGTTTCGGACCCCTATGACACATCCAAGGAATCGGGTGATCACCTGTCATCACATCTGCAACCTATAAATACCCTTGTCCAAAAGCTCTTCAGGTACGCTTACGTTTGTGCTTACACTTTTACTCTCACTAAAAACTCCATTGAAGCTCAAGAGCTCTCGAGAGGCCATTTCTTGAGGAACTCTTCTGTCTCGCCTTCTCCTCACATCTGCTTGCTGTGAATCTTCACTGACTTGGGCATTGGATGGTCTTCCACAGAGGCCACCCTCGATACTCTCTATATGAGGACTGTCTTGCAGATTCCATCCGGGTGAGAGATCGGCGTCTAGATATGGAGTTGGACCCCACCCGAGTTGGAGAGCGAATTTTCGCAGCAACAGATTGGCGCTAGAGGAAGGGCCTCAAGTCTCATAAACTTGTAATCTAGGAGACAAGGTTCAAGATCAGGAGAAGAATCCTCTAATAGCCAATCGAAAAAGAGCCACTTCTGATGCTCAGGATCAAACCGCCTCTTAGTGGCCTGATCCTATAAACGATGTAGCACCTCCGCTTCCGCCACCGACCGAGACTCCTTCGCTGCCGACGACTATAGTAACCCAGAACCAGTTTGCTACGCTAATTCAGTAGGTCCAAGCTCTGACCCAGCTGGTCCATAGGCTCCATGGAGCTCCCCGCTCAGTTGTCCCTGCTCTGCAACTCCCTGAGGGGGTCATCGCTCTTCTCCACCGACGATCTCTTCTTCAACCCGCTTGGGCCATGGATCATCCTCATCGGCCCACGGGAGACAAACCAGCGCCACGATGGGCTAGGGGGAAGAGCCCACCTAGATCTCGGCGAGCTCGTTCTTTCTCTCCAGTGTCTTCTCAAGATTCAATGCCATTGCCGTCCTCCCTCGATCGTTCCTTCTATCACTCTGGATGAGGGGATCAGGCGGCAAATACAGGAGATGCATCAGGAATGGCGTCAAGAGCTGAACGCTGTAAGCAAGCCCTTCCTTCCAGCCAAAAGTGGAGCATGACATCCTTTCTCTGAGAAGATCATGCGAGAGGTGATCCCTCCTCATGTCAAGCTCCCCGCCATCGAGCCCTATCATGGATCTATCGATCCCGATGACCACCTGAGTAGCTTCAGATCATTATGATGTTCCATGAAGCATCAGATGCGATCTTATGCTGAGCCTTTTCCTCTACCCTTAGAGGGTCCGCTAGAACCTGGTTCAACAACTTGAAGCCAAGTTCCATTGATTCTTTCGATGAGCTGAGCTGCCTATTTATCAGCCAGTTCGTAGTAGCCATCGCCATTGATGGAGATCGATTCCTCTCCGAGGTCAAGCAGAGCGAGGAAAATCCCTGAAGAATTACCTTGGCCACTTCAACACGGCCATGTTAGAGGTTGACCACCTTAACCATCAGGTGGCTATGTCTGCCCTAGCGGGTAGAGTGTCAAAGGAAGGCGACTTCTACTTAGCTCTGGAAGTTAATTATCCAAAAAGCCTTTCCGATATGATGGCCTTGGCAGACAAGTATGCCAGAGTTGAGGAGTCGCGGAGATTGACCCGAGCTGGCAATTGAAGGAGGCAAAAGGCTTAGAAAAGCACCGATACTTCTCCATGCAAGCCCGCCTTGCCATCAAAGAGTTCCTCCACCACCACCTAGAGATCGGACCCAGAGCCCAACTAGAGGTTCGACCAATACACCCCGCTCACCGCGCCAAGGACACAAATCCTAATGGAAATTGAGCGTCAGCTTCCTCGATCACCACCACTCGGGGGAGCAGGGCCCGAAGGGATATGATAGCAACGAGCACGACACCAGAGTGTTGGCAGCTTCGAATGAGATTGAGCAGCTCATCTGATGGGGCAGGCTAGACCGATTCAGGAGAGCTCCTGAGCCAAACAATGGAGAAGACTGCTAGCCTGAACCTCGCCCCCCCTCACCGAATCCTTCGGTTATTGGCAATGTCAATATGATAGCAACGAGCAGCTCCAAACCAACCTCGACTTGATAGGAGTCGAAGAGAAGGCCTAAATCCAATTATAACTGTCGGCAAAGGGCATTCATTTTAAACCATTGGAATAGGGGAAGCTGTCTCCAAATTGGAAAGGTCCCTATCGAGTTGCGGAGGCCATCAGGCCCAGCACTTACAAGCTCCAGAATCTAGACAGAAAACCCGTTCCTCGAACCTGGAACACAGATAACCTTCAAAAATGTCATCAATAAAGTATGCTCTCACCAAACCCACTCTATTTACGATTACGAGATTTCACATTGTTCATGTTCCAAACAATCTCTCCCAAAAATCTTTGATAAGAGACAGGTTTCATCGACTGCTGGCCTACGGGGTCCCTCAACAAAGACTCGGTATGGTGAGCACCCTCAGTATGGCCGAGGGCCGAGCTAAATATCAACAAAGACTCGGTATGACCGAGCACCCTCAGTATGGCTGAGGGCGAGCTAAATATCAACAAAGACTCGGTATGGCCGAGCACCCTCAGTATGGCTAAGGGCCAAGCTAAATGTCAACAAAGACTCGGTACGGTTGAGCACCCTCAGCATGGCTGAGGGCCGAGCTAAATATCAACAAGACTCGGTATGGCCAGCACCCTCAGTATGACTGAGGGCCAAGCTAAATGTCAACAAAGACTCGGTACCCGAGCACCCTCAGTATGGCTGAGGGTCGAGTTAAATATCAACAAAGACTCGGTATAGCCGAGCACCGAGCTAAATATCAACAAAGACTCGGTAAGAGCACCTTCAGTATGGTTGAGGGCCGAGCTAAATATCAACAAAGACTCGGTATGGCCGAGCACCTCAGTATGGCTGAGGGCCGAGCTAAATGTCAACAAAGACTCGGTACGGCCGAGCATCGTCAGTATGGCTGAGGGCTGAGCTAAATATCAACAAAGACTCGGTATGGCCGAGCACCCTCAGTATGGCTGAGGGCCAAACTAAATGTCAACAAAGACTTGGTACGGCCGAGCACCCTCAGTATGGTGAGGGCCGAGCTAAATATCAACAAAGACTTGATACGACCGAGCACCCTCAGTATGGCTGAGGGCCAAGCTAAATATCAACGAAAACTCAATATGTCCGAGCACCCTGGCGATTCGAAGGCTGAGTGATTTTACCATACCTCGGTCATGCTAAGTAAAACGTAATCTTTTTTTCAGCCTCGGCATGACTAGGCTATGCTGACGAACTTATCAAAACTTTTGGAGGTACTCGGCATGCCCGAACTTCCGTCAAAGACTAGAAAGGATGCCCAATCCTTGCCCCAGCCTAAGGAAAATAATACACTCTACCTTTAAAGAGCCAATGTAATCTGATACATGTCGATGACTTAAACTGAGTCATACGACGAGGAATTAAATCTCTAAAATGCCCCATACTTATAAATATTAGGTGTGGTTGTTCCCCTTGGAAGGGATATCCTAATGGCTATTCACACATCTCGGCAGGACCGAATCCCCACTCTGCATCCTTCGATCCAACGTATACAATAAATTCGCACGAAGGGAGAAATACAAAAAAAATACAATGGGAAAAACTTGCACTTCATGAAGTAGAAGCAACACCATGACATAGCTAGGGGCAAAGAGGAAAAGTTCTTTCATTGAAAGTTTCTTTGCAGCCTTTCAAGGCATTACAAGTGCGTTACAAACTGAAAATACATAAAGTAAAAGCAAATGCTCAAGACAGACGAGCTCAGCACGCAATGCTGTAATTTTCGTCCATGACTCCAAAAGGTCGAAAAGGCATTTCTATCGAGCTGCGATCCTCGAATTCCAAGCAGTCATGTGGAGAAAAGAAGCCATCTGAAGGAACTTACCTTCGAAAGCGTAAAGTTCCTCAGATGAAGGGACATGCCCAACGCCACTATGGAAGATGAAAAGCCTCAGGAAGAAGAGGCCTAACAATGAAGGTTACCATGGTTAACGGAAAGCTAATGGAAGCTGTGGCCCATCAAAAATGGAATCTCCAATGGTATCCGCAGCCCCACGGTGAGCGGATAGAGCCAAACAGAAAGCACCGCATGCGCTTTCCATATGACCTCTACCCCCCTCTGCTTCGCATATAACCTCCATAACCTCATCATCAAAGATGACTTGTTCCTCAGCAGCCTCCCATAAACCCGTCACGGGAGCTGAGCCAAACTTCGAAGAGAAATCTCAACCTTGCAAAACCCAACCTCAGCGTGATAAAGGCCATAGAAGCTTCTTTTCAAAGCAGGAAAACTTTTCCGAGTATGCCCAAACTCCCTCCACTCTTCTCCTTTTTATAGATGCCGAACTGAAAGCAATCATTAATGGAGGGAGGAGCTTCAGACTCAGGGCGCCATAAGCACACCCCGGTCATAGCCACGTGGCAACACCCCAACGAGGCTCGACACTTCCTGAGGCACTGTTGGAGATATCCCCCATGCGCTATAAAAGGTAGAAGATCTTTCTAGTCTCAGGGCTTTAAATGCAAGAGGTCACTTACGAACCCTTGAGGTACGAATAGGTCTGGGGAACCCTCCACGAAAAGTGACACGGTCCAATAGCAATCAAATGCTTGACGTATACGAAAAGCAAACCCACATCAAAAGGCCAAGGCGTGAAGTGCAAAATGCCTAGGGAAGGCAATATATATATATATTTCGTCAAAGCCGAGCCTTCTTACTTCGGCAGGAGCAAGGCCTTCTTTTATTTCAGCAAAAGTCGAGCTACTATTATGCTTTGGTAAGCCGAACCGCCTTTACTTCGATAGAAGCCGAACTATTATCTTTCTTTTGGCAAGGTCGAACGCTGGTCTTCCCTGGCGGGCCAGGTTAGGCTGGCTTCGACAGGACCAAGTGATTTTTTCAATTTTGACAAAGTTTTCAAAGAGCTGGTTCGTTTGCCCAGCCCTATAATAAACTAAGCTACGAGCGAACTCAGCGAATCATTTGACATAAAGCTTAGACAAATGGAGAAGTATGAGAATGAGAGTCTACTCATAGTAACACGGCCAGACAGGGATTTATCAAGTTCCCCCCTCAATTACAAAGGAAAAAGAAAAGTTACAAAGGCAGTCTTCAAAGATCAGGATTGGCCTCGGGGATGGCTCCAGTAGCGCTTGAGGATGGTTGGCTTAATTCACCTACTTCAAATACAGCCAAGGGTGGAGCTTTGGATTCCTCGGCAATATGCCGATGGCCTTCTTCCCTTGGCTATCCGCCCCCACATCCACGCTCGGCCGGTACCAAAAATGGTTTCAAGGTCAATATCCGAAATCTCTCCATATTCAGATAGCTCGATCCTTAGAGGCTGAGCATCATAGTCAGCTTCTAGAAATAAGAGATCCAATTCCGAATATTTCTGGGAGATTTTTGCTCGTGTTTTTTCCTCCCCATACTGAAACGCATCAGCGCTAGCTGCTCGATGCTCATCTAAAAGCTGAGTCAAATTCCTTACTCCTCGACAGCCAGAGCGGCCTCTCTTTTAGCTTTGGCCACCTACCCCTCCAGCTCAGAGCATCTCTGATAACTCGAGGCCAGCTCCTCTTTTAAAGCTTTAAATTTCTTTTAAACTTCAAAACCTATTCTACTCACCTGGGAATACAAAATTGGTCAAAGTGATGAAAGTCAATAGGGAAAAGAGCGCAAGAAGAAGTAGGAGAGTATCATACCTCCTCTTCCCACCAAGACATTTCGTATTCAGCTCCTGGAGCTTGTCGAGGGCCTTGAGTTTATCCTCTTTATACTGGTGCATTCTCCCCTTGAGGTTATTGACCCTCGACTGCCTCTCTTTTACTTCTAGCTGGGATTGAGTGAGGTCAGAGGTGAGTTTGGCGATCTGATCATTATGCCACCTGGATCTCGCCTCCTCAGTAAGCCTCCGGTTCAAGCCGACAATTTGATCTTGTTGCTGTCGATATCTGCTCTCTTTTCGTCGAGCCTTTTATTGAGGCTACTCCTCTCGTTAGCGAAACGCCTATGAGCATCTTCCCATTTTTTATTAAAACACCTTTCCAGAGAGTCCATCTCCCTAGCATGCTCGATTTTGCATTGCAATAATTCCAATCGAGTCTTATCGGCTAGATCGCGAGCCCCTCTAAGCTCATTGGCCTCAGCCTGGAATTTGGATGCTCGCTTTAAAGCGGTTCGCTTATCGTGCTCTAGTTTTTCTATGTTTCCATGAGCTACACCCAAGGTTTTCAAAAGTTTATCAATTGACCCAACTCTTTCTTGGAGGTTAGCGATTTCCCTCCTAGCCTGGGCATAAGCCCCCAAAACCAGCTTTAGACGGTGGCATAATGACCTTGTTATGATAGCACTCTGCAAATAAAGTTCCAATAGAAAGGCCAGATCAAACTGCTTTCTAAAACATAACGCTTGAAGACTCCTACTTACTCTGGAGGCGTAAGCCGATGCTATCTTGGCTAGCGTATGATTGTCAACTTCAGGCAAAAACTCGATGTTGCTCGACAGGCCGCCGTGCCCAAATG
This sequence comes from Calamus simplicifolius, assembly GCA_900491605.1. Classification (NCBI taxonomy): domain Eukaryota; kingdom Viridiplantae; phylum Streptophyta; class Magnoliopsida; order Arecales; family Arecaceae; genus Calamus; species Calamus simplicifolius. Next base: position 23,504 of record UESW01000275.1, on the reverse strand, counting down.
CTGCGTAGATGATGTCCTCTTCAGCGGGGGAATCATCCTTCCCATACAAAATAGATCGCATTAGCGCGGCCACTGGTTCCTCAACATCCGGGTTAAGCAAACTCAACCCTAGAGATTTGGCTTGTGAGGTTTCGGTCCGAGGGGCCCCAATACACCTCGCCTCTTCGGCTAGGACTGCGATGTTGGAGGTTTCAACCCGAGAAATCTTGACCTGCTTATTTTTTCCTTCCGACACCTCGGTTAAGGGGCTCTCACTTCAGCTCTCTTCCTCCTCCAAAAGCCCTTCCTGATCTATAGGTCCCTGCCCCACTCCCTCCGTCCTCAACGCCACCTCAGCCTCGACCTCCTGCGGTCATTTAGGAGGATATCCTTCAGTAGGAGGCTCCTCTGGCACCTCTACATTTGCAGCCGCACCCCCCCCCCCCCCCCGGCCTCCTCAATCGAAGTTGTGGGCATTTCTGCGTGAGTGAATGGTGACCTAGGGCTGCTAGCTTCCTCCAAGTGCGGTTCCCTGCCTCCAGACGGCTGAGCCGCTAACTCAATCGGTGGCAATCCATCCGAATCATCTAATACTACCATTATCGGCGAATGGAGTGCTTCGATGATTTCCACATCAACTCTCGGCTCAGCCTCGACTGTCTGTTCATCCTCTCTCATTGGTTTCCCCTCTAATAGGGGAGCCTCGCCCTCCACTGTCTCCATCACCACCGGTGCTGCCATCCTTGCTATCGTCGGCACCGCCATCTCCACCACTGCCGACGCTGTTGTCTCCACTACTGACGACAATGCCGCATCCTCTTCCTTCAGCACAGAGGATTGCCGGCCAGTCTCACCTCCTCTGAGTGCGGTCTGGAAAGGCAAGATTTCTTGTCAGATTTGCGCCTTCTGGAACCAGATACCCTCCAACGCTTGCCTAGCTCCCATTTTATTTGACTCATAAAATTCGACCTTTCAACTGCAGACCCAACAAAAGGATGATTTATTCTACGGCTAGATCGCCAAGATATAACTAATGTGTAGAGGGTATAATAGTCTACCTTGAGGATCAATCGAGCTAAGTCCGGTGCCAAAAAGGGCATCCTTTGCCAAGAGATCACTAGCCGGGAACACCCGACCACTACGAAGGATGAGCAAGTCCTTCCTCTCCTGCTCAGATAACTCCAGGCGAGCCTATGAGTCCTTCGTATAATCCGTCCAAATCATGAGGAAATCAGAACCAATGTTTCCCTCGGCGATAAAGAATCGAGATTTCCACTCCTTTATGAAGGATGGATTATCCGTTATTATCTTAAATGATTTTCAGGGCCCGATATAGGGCCATTCAGAGCTCCTTCCGGAGACCAAGCTGTGGCAGACCCTGAATATGGGGAGCATCACTGTCACCCCAGCACGGTTGCACATCGAGATGAATCCGACTATGTTGCGCCAGCTATTCAAAGCCACAATCGTTGGACATATGTTATAAAATTTCATTATCTCTTTCACCAGCGGGTGAAGGGGGAACTGGAGACCCGCCCTTAGACTCTCTTCATAGAAGAAAACTCCGAGCCCTAACTGCTCCGAGACTCTCTGCTCAGGTTGTGGTATCCACATAGCAACGTCCCAAGAAACTCAGTACCTCCGACGAATCTTGTCAAAATCCTCCACCGTCATCACATAAGCTACGTCCTTTGGGCCTTTCATATTTCTGAGTCGGAAGGAACAAGCTTCGAATGGAATCACAAAAATCGAAAAAGGTGAACCTTTAGAGGAGGGGAAAAAGGTAGTGCAGTGGAGATGACCTCCCCCACAGCCCTCTTTTAAACTACCTTGATGGAAGGGCAGCGCATCATTGCTGAGAATCCCCAAAATCTTTGAGTTGCCAGCTTGGGTGCCTTAGGCACCGGGATTTGCTATGTGTTGCTCCCCCAATCGTCGCCCATAAGAAACGAGGGGTTTTTTCCACTTCGTCCACGAGAAAAATGATAAAATGACGATGCAGCATTTATGAGACCATCATTGCAAACCCCTCTGAATCCTTCCGTCCGATAAAGTTATCTTAGACTCTACTTTCTATATCCGAACTTATACTTCAGACTAGGGAGTGGGGGGCATATGATGAGGGGTAAAATTATCATCTTGCCAACACTCATGCATACAACAAAAAGGTCAAGACCACTTTTGATTTTCGATCAGCCAGCTGTCATATCTAGAAAATAATAGAGCTGACACACCTCGGTAAGACCGAACCATCCTCGGACCAAGCCACCCTTAGACTGAATCATTCCGAACCATTCTCACGCCACAGCAAGCCCAAGCTATCCCTTTACCTCGGCCGGACTGAGGTATTTATATGCCTCGGCAGAGCCAAGGCATCCTCATATTCTTACCGGACCAAGGTATTCATATGCTTCGACAGAGCCGAGCTATCTTCTTATTCCTCGGCAGAACCAAAGTATTCCCGAATTTCTGCGGAACCAAGCACGGAAGATTTCAAATTCATGGCAGTTTAACAAGATTCCAGTCATGTGGGATCCAAATGATCTTGAGCAGAAATTAGGCCAATAATATCAGAAGTGGCCTAGAGCCTATAAAATCACTGAATCTCAAAGCATCAACTAGCTTCTCTAGCCGTCGATTCTCTAAATAACTAGATATTGATCACCGGTCTTATAACAAACTTGATTCGATTCTGATTCGAATCTTGACGGTTTTGGACTTCCTATGACGCGTCTAAGGAATCAGATGATCATCTGTCATCAGATTTGCAACCTATAAATACACTTGTCCAAATTTGTGCTTACACTTTTACTCTTACTGAAAACTCCATTGAAGCTCAAGAGCTCTCGAGAGGCCATTTCTTGAGGAACTCTTCTGCGAGAGTCTTCTCCTCATATCTGCTTGCTGTGAATCTCCAATGATTTGGGCATTGGAGGGTCTTTCGTAAAGAGCCACCCCGATACTTTCTGCACGAGGACTATCTTATAGGTTTCATACGAGCAAAAGATCGGTGTCTAGATCCGGAGTCAGACCATACATGAGTTGAAGAGCGAATTTTCGTAGCAAAAGAAATAACAAAAACATCATCAATAAAGAAAATCAAGGAGAAAAAGTTAAACAATATCCAATATTTACAGCTAAAACATTCACGTCATTCGTTCCAGATTTGGAGCATTCCCATCTCTTAGTTTCTCTGCAAGCCAAATCAAACCAAAGCTATTATCAGAACCCTCAACATCAAATCCACGATGCCAAATACAAGGGGAAAAAAAAAAGAAAGAAGACAAATTCACGTTAGATAACGTCAAATCCACCAGGTTAAATGCATTAAAAAAAAATCGTTCACCTTAGAGTCGCCGGTCTCGATCGAATCTATAATTAAATCACACTGGCTCTTACTTTTGAGAGTTGGTGTAAGTGAAATCCGGATCTTGATGTTGAGGGGGGGCGGAAGAGAAAGGGATTGGAAGCTGGCGAGAAAGTGAGTCCTCATGCATAGTTTTGGGGGCTTTTATGCTATGAAAATATCTTGCATTGCGATTGCCCTTCCTTCTTCGCATTAGGATTTATCAATGCCCGTTATGATGGGAGATCTGCGGCATTGTATGGAACAAATATGGTAACAACATCGGCGCTATTTTCCTTCATGTTCATAGTGAGAAGAAAAAAATAAAAATAAAAATAAACTAAAAAATGAAAGTCGACCAGCTAAAATTGATATACATTAAATAGTGGGAACTGTTCACGATAAAAAAAAAAAAAGTTCATAGTTTTGTCCGCTGCCGCATTGGACGAGCTCCACACGGCGCACGCTAGATCCCGTTCCGGCAACGTGGGCTCCAAAGCGGAAACCGCTACCCCTCCCACGACCCCGGAGAATTTCCTCTAACCTGCGCCACGCGTAGGCGGCGCTCCATCCTATTCCCGTCGAGTACGCCGTCGCTTCCGTGAGCCCCGCAGGCGCAGGCCAGCTCTCTCCCCTCCCAAGTCGTGCGGATTCTCTCGGAGCCTCTGATGGCAATTAACGCCCAAGCGTACGATAGCCCTGTCGTCCGCCGGCGCACGATAGGTCCGGCCCCTTCTCCCATCGGCTCCTCCTCCTCTCCCGCCCTTTCTTCCTTGTTTTCTGTTCCTTTCTTTTTATCTGATTTCTTGTAAATTATCCCGATTTTCCACGGAGATTTTAGGGTTAGGGTTTTCTTAGTTGGAATTGGAATGGACTAGAGCTGGGATTTGGCGGGAATGGAGGTGTGATCAGGAAGGATGGAAAACCCGTCGCGACCGGCGATTCATAGAGATCCGTACGAGGTGTTGGGGGTTTCTAGGTTTTGTTCAAGCCTCGAGATTAAGGTTGCTTATCGGAAGTTAGCTCTCAGGTAATTTGATTGAAGGGCACCTCTTCTTGTAATTTTTATGTTTCTTTTCGTGCTCTTTTGGATGTATGATCTTTTATTTAAATAAAAATGACTCCTTTATATAGTTTTCTGGAGTACAAATTAAGCTGTTTTCATTCTCTGAGATAAAAGACAGATATGTGGAAGAATTCGGGCTGAGGTCGTTATATCACGATCCCAAATATGCTGCCATCTTTTCATAATAGTCCCCTTTCATAATTTTTTTTTGTTTGCTGTTGTAACTGAAATAACGGCCACCATTTACGTACCCTGTTTTTGGATTAGATGCTTGTGGAATATAACAGTGGCTGAGTGGCTGCTGGAATATCTTTTAATAGCTACTACAACAGAAAATAACGGACTATAATAATGGAGTTCTCTGGTTAATGTTGATGTTAGCAGAGACATGGATATTTGAATTTGATAATAATACTTTCATCTGATGAGTGATGAGATCAATGGTATCAAATAACTGTCGTTATTCTTGCTATATATCGGCTGATATCACAAGATAGCAGCAAAATATCATCTGTTTATTTAAGAACCTTTTACGTATAATGTAATCAGGGCCTAGAAAACTAAATCAATGGAATGATGGACGCTCCTTTCCTAATCTTATGCTCAATTGACAACTCCTCAGCTTCAAACGTATTGAAGCATTGTACACCAGAAGCACTTCTACGTTTCATTTGATCTTATTGGTTGTATTTCTTCTTGTTTATGTATTCCTTTTCTTTGTTTTAATATAATAGAACATAATTTTAACCATAACCTCTAAGCCTTGTCCCTCCCATTTGAGGTTGGTTTTTTATCTTTATCCACTTATCATTCTTGATGTGGGCAATATCCAATGTTTACTTCAAGTTTTTCTTGCATCGTTCTTACAACTTCCGTCCATGTTAACAGAGAACTTCTCATCTTTTTTATCCCCTTCAGCATAGTTTCAAGCACCTCTTTTGGTTATTTTGTTTAACATGTCTATATCATTCAATCAGTTATATTGTACTATTCTAGTGCCACTCCCCCATTTCATCTAATATACTTATTCTATCTTTTCATGTTTTACCACAGTCCTTAGTTGGGTGAGGTCTGAGTTGCAATGTGGAGTGGGGAACATTGCAAACCGGCTCTTTTAGGAGTGATAATGAGCCAACCATGGAGTTTGTAATTGTGGTTAGGTTTTTGATCAGATTTGGACCCTTAACTTGGTGGGGCTCACCATAGGCTCATCATGATGTTTGCGATTGTGATCGGACCTTAGCTTGGCAAGTATTCAGAGCTTAAATGGAAGGAGCATATGAGAATTTAAATAATACTTTCCGGCTATCCTTGTTGGATGAGATCTTAGGTTGTAACAAATGAACAGGTGTAAAATCCCCAACCAAATAATGATTAAATTGGTTTCCACAAGTTCATAAACCATAATAAGGCAAAGGACAGATGAAACCATGTAAATTGTTGAGTTGTTCACCAATCGAATGCAAGCCAAAGTCATCTGGTTGGGTCGCTAATTTGTTTGAGACATGATTTTCAATTATATGTCCAATACCAATTAAAACATGGCCACGTACTTGTAAATATCAGCTACTAGTTCAAATATGACAAGTTAAAGAGGTAAATCCTATGGCCAGACTTCCTATAAAGGCGTTGGAATGTCAAAATCCGTACCACAAGCATGTCATTGATAATTACCATATTATTGCTTTTGTTGAACATATCGTTTTCTTTGAAGTTTGCCAAATAATTCTTGTGCATTCTACAATTTGCCTCAAACTTTACTTGAGATTTTATTTCATTTTTGATAATATTATTTCGAGTGATCGTACAGGTACCATCCTGACAAAAATGTTGACAATCCTGAAGCTTCTGAGCATTTTAAGGAGGTTTCTTATTCTTATAGCATTCTATCTGATCCAGAGAAAAGAAGACGATATGACAATGCTGGACTAGAGGTAACACCATAATGGTGCATGATATTTATTGAGTGATAAGAATTGCTTTATGTATTAACAGAGAAATTTTTTAATTAATTTTTTATACTTCTTTTGCTTTGCAAATGATAATAAGACAATGATCATGGTTTCTTATAATGAGTATATGTCAACTAATTTGTAACTTGTAGTGATTAATGGAGATTGCAGCAAAAATAACTTACAAATGTATTACTTGATGCATATTTCTTTATACATATGCATGATGAATTGGTTTTTTAGGAGGGAGGGGGGGGGGGGGGAGGGGGGGTGCTATACGTGCATGAATACATTGCATGGTGATGCAATAACATGTTGTTCGTGTGGCTGGTGAGCATTCAAGATGCAAGAGCATTGACGATCATGGGTTAATGTAGGATCCCTAAGGTTTTAAGAGGAAGCTGGATTTATATGGTTTCTCATATGATAGACAGGGTAGATACAATTTAAATTTGGAATTTTATTGGGTATCAGCGGCTGAAGAAAACCATTTTAGAGACTAGTTTTGGGGATGGATATAAAACATGAAAGGGATTTATGATGTTTGAGGGAGAGTTACTTTCAATAAAGTTTAACCAAGCCAGAAAATAAATGTAATAGTGGGTGATCATATTCACAATAAAGATAATAAGAGGCATGACCTTTAGTTCTAATTGTTATCATGAAATCACACCATGGTAAAGAGAGAACTTCTGAATGTTAAGATGCTAAGCAGGAAGTGAAGTGTAGTTTTGAAGGAGTCATCTTTTATGCTAAAAGAAGATGTTTCTTGACTTTTAAAAAAATAAATATAGATCAAATACTTTTAGTTCCACATCTCTATCGTATCTTTCTAGGCCTAGGCATCATGCTAGCTTAGCATGGTACAAGATAACGCAATCTTCCTTCTGGCTTAATTATGACCAGAATACCTATATTAATACAAGCATTGGTTTAATTGTAGCTTGTAGCTGTGCTTTTGATTAGGGAGGGTGATGGTATCATAGGTTTTTAGTTGAAATTGTGATGCTTCCTGCACATGAGGAGACCCAGCAGGGCAAGGCTTGAATTTAGCATCGATAATAAGGTTCAGGGAGAGGAGAGTCCTAAACTAATTAACAGATGTCAGTGGGGCAGAGGGCTTTGAAACGTCCAAGAACATGTGCATAAGATGAAGTATCACTCATTAAGTAGATGCTGCATATTCGAACAAGATTATCTGGTTACCATTGTTATGTCTAGATCAGGTTTGTCTTAGTATGTAATACTAGATAAGTGAAGGAGACAGTCATCTTAAAGGCCATAAAATTATTAGCACTGTTTACTATTAGTTTGCCCTAAAGAGTATGATTATACTGCTTATGATCCAGTGCACAAAGCAACCCATTTTGTGCTAACAAGCAGCATGCTTGTCTGTTGAAAGTTACGTTTTTATGGCTTTGCGTAACCTGTGTTCATATATGTATGATTGTTTATTCTTATATTGTCTGTCTGCTCTTTGTTCTATCTTCACATATAAAATAGATCCACTGAGAGGTATATTATGTGTTGTTTTCTTTGCTTTATTGATTTCTTCACACGGCACATTTCTTCATGTTAGCTTTAGCTTTTTATGTCTTGCTATAACTATTGGCTTGAATACTTCACTAAAATGATGAATGTGTTTAAATCAGGCAACAAATTTGAGTTCGAGTCTGTCTATTATGGACAAAACATCAGAAAATCCTGGGCTGGTTATAGATGCTCCTGATATCAGTGCTGACTTGTCTCCCGAAGATGTTGACTCCATAGATGAAACACCTGAAGATACAATTCTATCAAAACAAACTCCTGTCAATCTGGTTCCATTCATCGGCCAAAGATTTGTTTCTCAAGATGCTGCGTATGAATTTTATTGCAGCTTTGCAAAGCAATGCGGCTTCTCAATTAGACGTCATCGCACTAGAGGAAAAGATGGAGTTGGTCGAGGAATCACCAGAAGGGATTTCACCTGTCATCGTGGTGGATTTCCTCAGGCAAGGCAATCAGATGACAACAAGCTGCAGAGAAATCGAAAATCATCACGTTGTGGGTGCCAGGCATACATGAGAATAGTTAAAAGGGCAGACTTTGATGTCCCTGAATGGCGTGTCACCGGCTTTAGCAATGTCCACAACCATGAACTCTTGAAATCAAATGAAGTGCTTCACCTTCCTGCCTATTGTACTATATCAGCAGATGATAAGAGCCGAATTTGCATGTTTGCGAAAGCAGGAATGTCTGTACGGCAAATGTTGAGAGTAATGGAGCTTGAGAAAGGTGTGAAACTTGGTTGTCTACCCTTTACGGAGATGGATGTAAGGAACTTACTACGGTCTTTTAAAAATGTGGATCGGGATCATGATGCTATTGACCTTGTTGCAATGTGCAAGAAAATCAAAGATGAAGATCCCAACTTCAAATACGACTTTAAGATAGATGGACATAACAGGTTGGAACATATTGCTTGGTCATATGCTTCATCGGTTCAGTTATATGAAGCTTTTGGAGATGCAGTGGTTTTTGATACAACTCACCGTTTTGATGCTTATGATATGCTATTAGGAATCTGGATTGGAGTGGATAATCATGGAAGGAATTGTTTTTTTGGATGTGTTCTTTTACGAGATGAAAATATGCAATTATTTTCTTGGGCTTTGAAGGTATGAAATTAACAAGGTTTTAACTACTGGTTTTGGCATCCTTCCTGGTAAAAACTCGGTACATCCCGTGCCAAGTGTCAGTATTTTACTTTGGCACTTGTTTCACGGGTCCACTGGGTACCACTTCCCTACTGGTATGCTGCGCCATGCCCCATATGGCTGGTACAGACTGGTGGTGGAAACACTTATTTTTCTCATTGAAATATTCAGTGATTGTCACCCTAACATTCTGTTTAATTTGTTACAGACATTTTTGGGTTTCATGAAAGGAAAGCTCCACAAACAATTTTAACAGATCAAAACATGTGGCTTAAAGAGGCAATCTCTGTTGAAATGCCGAACACAAAACATGCGTTTTGCATTTGGCACATCATTGCAAAATTCTCTGATTGGTTTTCAGTACTTCTTGGGTCACGGTATGATAATTGGAAGGCTGAGTTCCACCGGCTTTATAATATGGACGTAGTTGAGGAATTTGAAGTAGAATGGAGAGAAATGGTTAATGCTTATGGTCTTCATGCAAACAAGCATATAGCCAGTTTATATGCATTGAGAACATTTTGGGCATTGCCGTACTTGAGATGCCACTTCTTTGCAGGAATGACTTCAACAATATATTCAGAGTCAATAAATACTTTCGTCCAAGAGTTTCTTAGTGCACAATCTCAACTTGATCATTTTGTAGAGCAAGTGTGTGGTTATCATCTTTTGTTTCCTTCTTGTTAATTTATATCATCCATCCGATCCTCCTTGATTGATTTGATTTCTGTGTAGGTTGCAGCTGTTATTGATTTTAAAGATCAAGTAGGAGCAAGACAAAAATCACAAAGGAAACTCCACAAGATATGTCTCAAAACAGGGTCCCCTGTAGAGTCCCATGCTGCTGGGGTGCTTACACCTTATGCCTTCTGCAAACTCCAGGAGGAGCTTGTTTTAGCTCCACAATATGCATCATTTCCAATAGAAGATGGATGCTTTCTTGTGAGACACCATAAACAGATGGATGGAGGGTGCAAAGTAATTTGGGCACCCCAGGAAGAGCTCATAAGCTGTAGCTGTCATCATTTCGAGTTCACAGGAATCCTTTGTAGGCATGTACTTCGTATTCTGTCAATGAATAATTGCTTTCATATACCTGATGAATACCTACCAATTCGATGGCGCTGTGTCAACTTGCCTCTGACAAGGTGCAATAGAACTGCTCTGAGGGAACATGCTGAACGAGTTCATTTATTGCAATCTATGGTGTCCACTCTTATGGCAGAATCAGTCGAGTCAGAGGAGCGACTTGAGGTTGCTTCAGAACAAATAGCCCTGGTGTTATCTCGCATCAGAGAATTTCCTGGTTCCACACTTGGTGTGGGTGACATTGCTTATGGGAGCCCTTCTGAGTCACTGATTATACCAGAAGTAGAGGACACTGATGGCATCATCCAGAGCTTTGCTGCTGGACAAGCTCATGAATCTTATACTTCGGGCAAGCTAAAAGAAAGGCGAGCAAGAGATGGGGTTGAGATGTCAAAGAGAAGGAGGCGTTATCCGCCTCCTTGCTGCGGGGAATTTGGACATGATGCTAATGACTGCCCGATGATGGAATCTGTAGGTTTGAATGGAGATGACCTGGGATTCTTGTAGGACGCCTGGCTGATATGTATAAAATGATGGTAGTTTCTTAAGTTGTTGTACATAGATGAATTCTTTTTTCCCCACAAATTCAGATGCAACCTCACATTTCTTTCTTCATTCTGTGAAAATTGTGACTAAACTTCTTATCACAGCTTCAGAAGGTAACTTTTTGAATTTTTCCAATTCATGAATGAGATACGGAACCCAACTAAATTCAGACCCAACTCATTTTTTCACAGGCGCAACTAACTTCTCCTTGGATCAATATTACTCATATTTTTAAATTCAACTCAACCTTTTTTTTTTTTTTTCTCCGTCAAATCGGATCTATGAAAAGAAGATTGAATCCAATAGATCATTAAGTCGGTTCGGGTCCAGTATAATCTAGTTTGAATGTAAAATGTTTTAGTTCAAAATGGGATTGGATGGGATTATATTTATATTTAAACCATCTAATTATTACTTTATAGCTCAAATTTAGTCATTGGTAGTTAAATATAAATTGATTAAAAATTTTAAATATAATTAAAAAGACTTTAACTTAAATTTTTATTTAAAAACTTTTACTTCTATTTAAATAAATAATTATCTTTAAGTTTTATAAATGATAATTTTTAAAATATTTATTAATATACTAAAGATAATAGAAATAAGAATCTATTAAAATAAATAATGAATATGAATATATTATAAATAAATAAATAAATAAAAATATTAGTTTAAATTAGAGTTTATTTAATAAATTAGTAAAGATAATTAAAGTAAAAAATATAAGGTTTATATGATTGGGGTTTATGATTTGAGCTAGATCGTGTTTGCTTTGAATTCATTTCTATCAACTCAAATTAGAATTGAATAATATAATGGCTGAGTTAAAAGATACAAGACATGAACCTAACCTTGAATTTAGATAGTATCCAATTTTCTAAGGCCACCCAACCCACAGATGTTTTTTTTTTTTTTAATGTTACAAGCGGGCGATCACACCAGTCTAGCGTGAGTCAAACCCGAAAGATCGGAATACATGATTTGCTGCAAAATTAAAGGGCATGGGTCACCTATATGCCAAACCCAAGGGTAGGGTGGCGAGCTGCGACACCAGCGACCCAATCAGCCGCAGCATTGATTTCTCTATACACATGGCGGATCCGAGGCACCACAGAAGACCGAAGAGAGTCCCAAATAGCACGGAGCAGAGGATTGGTAGAGTGAAGATCCCCGTTCCGAAGAATCCAGCGAATAACCGTGAGAGAATCTCCCTCAATAATCTATCTGCTAGAGGCCAGATGACGAACAACATAACTGATACCAGCCCAAGCAGCCTAAAGCTCTGCCATAGGGACCGATATATCAAGGGATCCATGGCCATCCGCTGCAAGTAACTCACCCCAGATCCTCTGATAACAAAACCAGATCCAGCACTACGATCCAAGACAGAACCATCAAAGTTCACTTTGACATAACCCGGGGGTGGGGGTTCCCAAGAAACATAGACCGTAGAACGGTGCGCTACCGAGCAGCAGGGGAATCCCAGAGGCCGGGTTGGACCGAGTGAACAGAAGAAATAGAACGGCCATACTCATTGGCAAGGACAGCCGTTCTGAAAATCGCCAGAGGTGGGACAATCTCCTCCGAGAAAATCATTTGGTTTCTGGTAAGCCAAATATGATAAGCAAGATAGGTTGAAACAACACGCTGAGATCTCGGACCGCTCTGAACAGCAAATCGAATGGTGCGCAGAAAAGAAAGCCGGATGGAGCCCACATCAGACAACCATGGGTAAACTGCATCCGCTGCCAGATCCTCCTTGCACGAGAACAGCTGAAGATGACGTGATCGATCGACTCATCTTCAAGCCCACAGATTGGGCAGAGAGGCGAAATGGAGAGCTTCGGCCAACCAATAAAGAACAAGTAGGAAGGTGATCCCACTTCAGCTTCCATAAAAAGAGCTGAATCCTGGGGTGAATGGGCAAGCGCCAAATCCAAGCAACATCATCCAATCCTGAAACCCGAGTGCAAAGCAGTCAACCAGATCCCTGGTAGGAACACGGGAGAGGCAAGATCGCCGCCAAAGTCTGGTATCTGTGTCAGTAGAAGAAGCCAAGGGAATGGCGAAAATCCTTTGCGCCAACTCAGTCCCAAAAAGTTTGGATATAGTGGAAACATTCCAAGCATGACCATCCTGGCAGATCAAAGAAGACACTGGCATAGAGGGCTCAACATCAATACTAAGAAAGGTCGGCCAGCGGGATAAGGAGTGGCAGCAATCCAACTATCCTGAGTAAGATTAACAGATCTCCTGTCCCCAATCATCCAGTGAATATCAGTCAGAACAGAAGGGGCAGCCTGACAGATGGCCCGCCAGATCAAGGAACTCCCACGGGGAACATAGGAGATCGAATTAGGAGACCAGACACCATATCTACCTCTCATAAAAGAGCTCCAGAAACAGTGAGGATCCAGAAGAAATCTAGAAGCATGCCTAGCAATCATAGCCTCCCGGCGAGTGAGCAAAGACTGAATCCCCAGGCCACCCTCACGAATAGGCAGACAAACAATATCCCATGAGAGAAGATGAAGACCGTGGCCACCCTGTCTCGAGCCCCAGAGAAAATCCTGAACCGTCTCTCAATCCGGCGAAGACAGATAGCTGGAATCAGGGTGTTAGATAAAAGATAAATGGGGAGCGAGGTGAGGATGGACCGAATCAATATAATCCGACCCATCATAGAGAGGCTGGAAACCTGCCACCTACTCAACCGATCAGAAATCCGACAATCAAGAGCCCCGAAGTCCGACTGCCGGGGGTGACACCCCGAAATAGGGATCCCAAGATAGGACAGACGGTCCGAGAGGGAGGAAATCCCTAACAACTGGGAGATCGCAGTACGGCGACGAGGGGGGGTCAAATGGCTGAAACATAGAACAGATTTCTGAAGGTTGACCCGCTGACCGGAGGCTTGGCAATAAGCTTGAAGAATAAAAGAGCAGACCACAGCATTATGAGCAGTAGCAGGGCTAAGCAAAATGCAATCGTCTGCAAAAAGAAGATGAGAAAGAGGAGGGCCCTGAGGCCCAGGCATATAAGGCTGAATCAAAGACGCACCAATAGCCTGAGCAAGAGAGCAAGAGAGATCATCAGCACACAGAATAAACAGGAATGGAGAGAGAGGGCAACCCTGACGAAGTCCCCCAGATGAAGAGAAAAACCCAGATGGGATTCCATTAATAAGAATGGAAAAGGAAGGCCCCTGCACACATGCCATAACCCATTCAATAAAAAGATCAGCAAACCGAAACTCCCTAAGAGTCTGTCGAAGAAAAATCCAACTGATCTATCATAAGCTCTCTCCATATCCAGTTGAACAACCATAAGAGCCCTACTACCCGACGCACGATGAAGGTCATGCATAAATTCCTGTGCAATGAGAGCATTATCTGTGATGCTACGACCCCGGATGAAAGCCCCCTGTTCCGGAGATATAAGACGGGGAATCACTCCCTGCAGCCGTGTAACCAATAGTCGAGCATAGACTTTGTATAGGGTGGTACACAGACTGATAGGCCAATAATGATGGGGAAGCAAAGCCATCGGCTACTTAGAAATTAGAGAAACAAAAGTACGCTGCCAGTCAGGAGGAAGAATTCTGGAGGAAAAGACCATCTGGATGGCCAACACCACATCCGGTCCGACAATATCCCAATAATGGCGGAAGAAAAAGGGAGGAAACCCATCAGGGCCAGGGGCCTTGTCAGGACCCAGAGTCTAGACAGCAGATCGAATCTCCTCCACCGAGACCTCCCTCGACAGCAGAGCATTATCATCATCAGAAACACGGGCATCCGGGGAAACAGGGGAGATGGGGAAACCACTGGCAGACACCTCCGACCATCGGGACTGAAAGTAAAGGATAATCTGCTCCCGAATAGACTCATCATCCTCAATTATATTTTCATTCTCATCATTGATATACCGAATCCGATTGGCAGACCGCCGAGCCACTGTAGCCTGATGGAAGAACCTGGTGTTCCGGTAATGCAGGAGGCGCAGAAAGTATTTTTCAAGAAGGAAAAAGCTTGCAAATGATTCAGGTAAAGCTGTGTCATGACCTGGTCCTAACTTGATTTGATCCACATTTAAACATCTGTGGGAGGTGGACTCTAACCTTCGTTCCAGTTCGGAGGTGCCGTCGGGTAAGGTTAATCCGGTGATTGAGGCAGGGGAGGAGGGCTGGTTAGTTCCTCGTAAGACCTCCCGTAGGAGGGCTGCTCCTACCTCTTCCTCTCATCCTGTCAGATTCTCCTCCTCTGGCCTCCCTAAGTCTCAGTTGGGGCCGTGCCGAGAAGAGGACCTCGTGCCGGTTACTGTAGTGCCGAGAAGAGGACCTCGTGCCGGTTACTGTAGCTATGCAGGGGGTTTCAAATGCTGCTACACTGCCGGCTTCTAGAGAGCTTCAGTCCCTTGTGATCCTTCACTTACCCCAGAAGGCTCCTAAGGGTCAAAGGAAATCCCTCATTCAGGCTGTAAAGTCCTTGAAGAACCCTGATCATGAGGAGCTCTTCAATTTTTCTGCCATGCCCTCTGGAGGTCTACCTGAGCTCCCCTCTGAGTCCAAGGAGATGATGCCCTCGGGGAATGTGGCTGAAAATCCTTTGGCCTTCTGGGTTCGGATCGCTGGACCGGATGCCCTAAGTCCCAGGGGATGCCAATCCGGCTTCACTTAAACGGGCTCGGCCTGCTACGATTGTTGGCCCTAGGGTTATTACCAAGGATGATAAAGGCAAGATTCGTGGGCCTACCCTGGGGAAAGCTCACTCTGTGTCTTTGGATGCTCCCTCTGGATCTGATCCCCCTCGGGATAATAGTGATCATGATGTTATAGTCTCCGCTCTAAAGAAGGCTATTCGGGTTGAGGCTGATGTGATCGCCATGGATCTCTCTCGGCAGTCGGATCTGGTCCCTCAGGCCGGTTGTCCTTCGTCTGCTGAGGGTTCGATGGTTCAGTATTCTGCTTCTGGAGATCAGACTGATATGGATTTGGCCAGAGCCAATGGGGGGCCCACGAGACCCCTTGATCTATTTTTTTCTATGAAGATTCTGATTTGGAACATCCAAGGACACTGAAACCTTCCTTTCGCTCCTCGTTTGATCGGTTATTGCAGATTCATTAGTTTGATATCTGTGTTTTACTGGAAACCCGCCTGTCGGGATCCAATCTTTAGCGATTCTGAAGGCGGATTTCTCGGTGTTGGTCTTCCTATGCTGTGGAATCCACTGGTTTGTCTAGGGGCATTCTGGCTCTTTGGAGAGAGCCTTCTATCCGAGTGGATGCTTTTCATCAGTGTACTCAGCAGGTGGCCTTGGTTATTTTGAGGGAATTTCTCCGCCATGGCTGCTTCTTGGTATCTATGCTAGCACGGATTATAGGGAGAGGCGCTACTTATGGTCCGAGATTCTCACTCTTTTACGCCAAGGATTTTCCACTCTCGTTGCTGGGGATTTTAACTATATCGTTGATGCTTTGGAGAAGCGTGGGGGGCGTCGATTTGTCGATTCTATGAACTCTAGTGAGTTTCGCTCTTTTATTTCCAATGCTAGGGTTGTCGATTTGGGGTTCTCTGGCTCTCAGTTTATCTGGTGTAATAACCGCCGAGGTACTGCTCGGGTGTGAGAGTGCCTTGATCGAGCTTTAGCCTCCCCTGGTTGGATGCAAAATTTTTCTGGTGCTACTACTTCTCATTTACCTCGGATCGCGTCTGACCATTGCCTTCTTCTTATATCGACGGAGCTTTCCTCTCGGCCTCGGAGGCCTTTCCGGTTCGAGTAGTTTTGGACTTCTTATCCTTCGGCCCGGGCTCTTATCCGTCAGGTTTGACGGATGCCGGTTAGAGGGAGTGCTACCTACCGTCTCTCTCGCCGTCTCGAGTTACTGAAGCGCAGGCTCTTTAGGTGGAATAATAGAGAGGTGGGGGATCTTATGCAGCGTATTCAATCTGTAGAAGCTGACATTGTTTCTCTTTAGGATAGGGAGGATATGGATGATGGTCTCTCTAAGCTTGATCTCCAGACTCTCCGGAGGAGCTTGTCGTTGCACCAGTCCTTACTTAGTCAGCAGGAGACTTACTGGTAGGCCCTTGATATGGGCCCTTAGTGAGGACCAATGGCCACGAGCGATGCAAGATTTCCTGCATCGCCCACGGTACAGAAAGACTTGTCCTTCTCCCATATAAACCTTCTTCTAGTGTGGGCCGATGAAGGGGCGTCATTGCCGTGCCAACTAAACTTTGGACTTGCTCTCCTTCGTCATTCCTTCTCATTTGGCATCAATCAGACATGTCTACTGTGAAAACACAAACCAAGATCTAGTCTAATATCAATAAATTCAGTTCTCTGTGCTCATAGATTTGATGAATGAAATACCTTCCACCCTTCACGGGTTGCATGCATATATGCGGCACTCCAGCACAAAATATTTCAAAACCATCAAAGTCCAGAAAAGTTATTAGAGAGAGAGCTCGAATCCATGCAGGTGCAACAAGAAGCATGGTTTTAATCAATGCTGCATGGAAGTCAATGTAATACAGACATCTTTCTTCTAAAATATATGGGATTAGTTAACCAATCATCAGTTGACTTGCACAAGAATCGGTGTACTACAGAATGTTTCTCTAATCAGAGCTTGAGATATCCCTCGCTGTTCACAAGGTCTCCCATCTTTTGAGCCGCAGCATTTAGAGTGGTATCGCTCTTGCAGAAAGCAAACCTGACATATCTATTGTGGTATTCCTGAACGTTAGTATCTGCATGAAAGAATCCACAGCCAGGTACAGCTGCCACCCCTGCTTTCATGATCAACTTCTTGACGAATTCTATCTGCAAAGAAATGATGCATTCACCAAATACGAATCACTGCTGCATCATAACTGGTGAGGCAGCAAACCAACCATACATAAATGTTGCTAGTTAGCGAAGCTAAATCAATCTCAATGGATAACCCATGATAGGAAACATCATTGAAGGACTAATAAAGAAAATAGTTAAGAATTAGGACATCCAACCCAGTCGTTGCCCTTTACCATCTGGAGCGATTTCCAGGTCCAAACATTGAGAGGTGTTTCTCCAGTGTTTGGGCCAGGCAATCTCCCATCGTTTCTTTGAAATGTACAGAAAAAGGATAAAGAAATGTTCATCTGAAGTTTGAACTATTCAATAGTAAAAAAGAGATCCTCCAGTCTACACTAAAAACTATGGTAATACATTTCCCTTTATTTTCTTAAAAAAACTAGTAATACGTTAATAATTCTCCTTATTTTAGACATGAGGAGGTAGAAATGTTTGCATCCACCATACAATGCACTTCATTTCTTTTGACGACAACTAGCTAGGTTTGACTATAGGGTTGTGACATCAATTAGCATAAGAAGGTTATAACAAAGCTCCCTTCTACTGAAACTTAAAAGTGCAAGTTTTGTGCCAATTGATTTCCCATTTTCAGTGTTGTGAGGAAAATCTTCACAATTTTCTTCAGGTGCTTCATTATGCTCCCATCAACTGTCAAGTAGAATTCTATAACTTTCTAACTTAAAAAAAAAAAATTATATTAAGTGTTATAAAGTTATTATATTGCTCATACTGTGCGATAAAGCATAATGACCTATGAGGTTATAAAGCTGGATCTCTTACAAAGTCAAGAAAAAGCAATTGAAGAACACGTACATCAGAAAGTAGCCAGTTCTCAGGTAGCTCTGCAAATACAAAAACTGAACCCTGGGGTTTGAATTGAATTTGAAAACCAAGTGAAGAGAGCGTCTGAACAACAAAGTCTCTCCTTGCCTCATAGCCCTTTAACATCAAGCAGTAACAAATAACTGGAATGAGCCTTTTTGCCACCTGTTCAATATGGATTACTTATATTCACAGAACTAGATGTTGCTTTAATTAGAAGAATGCATGCTCACTGCTTTTAAAGATTTAAAGTACGCGGGCGGGCTTTGCAGGGCAGTAACAGCAGCTTCCTGGAAAGGAGCAGGAGCTGAATCTGTGATCTTGACATGGATGTTTCTTATTGCAGATGCAATGCTGGCTGGAGCACAAGCCCAACCAATTCTCCAACCTGCTGACTTTTCATAATCATCATAACGATGGCACATGCTAACAAGATTGACGGGAAGAAAATATACTGTCTTTTGCAAAATTATAGTCTTTCCAAAATACTGAAGACATATACCAGAATATCAAATGTCGCCAAAGAAGCAGATTCAAGCACAATGAAGCAAGAAGAGAGATGCTTTAGTTAAGCAGATGTATTTGTTAAATTTATCTACTGTTTATTTTTGCATTCACTGTAACAACTCAAATACAATATTTCTTTAGCTTAATTTGCACATGGTTACTTGTGATATATTTCTGTATTTATTAGATCTATTTTTAGCAGACTTTAATTTAAAATAATAAAAATCTCTCTCAATTTAGTGCAAATGCTTGTAACAATCTGCATATGCACTTCATATGTTCAGAACATGCTAATTGTGCAAGATGCAACAACTTTTGCCTGTTGTGCTCTAGGTTCTCCAAATGTTCAGCTGCCAGAGGATAACAACTAATCACCTGAGCAACAGTAAAGCAGTACTGCTCTCAGCATCAGTGTCTGTTAGAATGGCAACTTAATTATGAACAAAGCTGGCACAGACCTGTGACACTGAAAGTTTTAGACAAGGATGATGTGATGATGGTCCTCTCTTGCATGCCAGGAAGTGTGGCAAGGGACGTGTGCTTTTGCATGTCAAAAGTTATATACTCATAAACCTGAAAAGAAGGAATAAGATATCTCCCAGTGAATCAAGCAAAATACAGGAGCAAAAGGGAAATTTCTGAAAAAATTCTTTTCTAGAACTTTCTGCACGACAAGTGCAATGTAACTTAAATTATTAAGACAACATGGCTATATAGAATATGAGACTTGCATCTGAGGCCAGATGTAGACACAATCATTCTTGCAAACATGATAAATGCTTCAGTAACATCATATATGGTCATGCCAAACATAAGATACAGAATAGTAGATCCATCTCTGGGTATTCTTTTATTTGAACTGTTATCTCCATTTTCGGTCTGATCATTTCACATCAACTGAATGGCTTACTTTTACATCGATAAAAAAACCATATACCCCAAATGGAACTTAATACCTTCTATCGCCATACATTGTACAGATCATGTTACACCTTGCTGCCTTCATTCTTAGGCCTGTCAACTAAAAGCAGAGGTACCTTGCCAAACAGTTGTGGTTTGCACTCTAGATATATAATTGAACCATTTAATCAACTTTATAACAACTGTTCTCTACCTTAAAAATAACAAAGCAAAGTTATATCACCTAGCCATTACCTTGCACACAATACTAGCCCTGAATATATTGGAGCAGTCTTGTTGATATGGATTAATTGGCTTTTGATGAAGACAAAGTTTTGGCTCTCACAATGCAATAGACATAAAAACAAATCCAAATAAAATAAAACAATGAAACAAACAAAAGAATGCTCAAATTTCTTCCATATCACAACTGAAACTAATATAGCTTGTCCCTTGATGCATTTTTTTACATGATTTTAGTAAGAAAAATGCTTTGGTAACACATGAAGTCTCAGTCTGGCAGCCTGCGTGGTGCCAGCTCAAAAGGGAGGAAGAGGGAGTAACTCATAAGCTGTGCAACTTTTCTATGAGATTTGTTTTGCACAACTTTGGAAAATCCCACAGATTTCTATATAAGATAAATACATATAATTCAAAAGCATTAAATTACTCAGCAGCATGGTTGTACTCCAAACATAGGCCTAGCTGGCACTGTATTATGTTATCCATCTAAAAGCACACTTTGCAAGAGTAGATATAGTTCATGATTTAGGCTTAGATCATAACCTTTGTGAATTGAATTTCATCAATAATGGGCATCCTTCTCATTGGGAAATGCACATTGCCAGAGAGAACATGTCAAGCAACCTTCATTCATGTTTAACATATCATGATCTCCTAAAAACCAACATGCATGAAGACATTCAAATGACACAGTCAAAACAGATATAAATTTGGCAGATTCTAATGCTTGAAAAGTCAACATATCTGATCTTCAACTACTCTTTTTACCTTACTGCTTATTAAGTTGAAGTTCATCAACCTATATACAGGCCATATAATTTAATGACTGCTGATATAATTATTTAGCCATTTTCTGAATATTATATACTGTTTACTTATTTAATTAATGATAAAATTCATGAAGAATATATATAAAGAACATGAATGCATACTTCATCTGTAATAGCAATGCAGTCCATTTTGCAGCAAGCTCCAGCAATCACCTGAAGTTCTTCCTTGCTGAAAACTTTTCCGGTTGGATTGTGTGGACTGTGCCAGTGTCAATTAGTTTTTTTTTTGGGTAAATTCTAAAATTGTATGAGAAAACTGATTGCAGCACTGCATATTATTGTATTGAGCAAAAACTTGTAAGGATAAGTAGCAATAAAACATATGAAAATCAAGATGCTATAGGCATGCTTTCTGTGCATTCAAGGTAAATTAAACCTATTCAAAAGAATACAGAAAACCCACTAGTTGAATGAACTAGCCATATATCATAATCTATGATAAGTCATGCAAACAACAGGAATTTTCTGTAATTAGTCCAAAGGGCTTGCCTGAAGAACCTGGTTCAGCCCATCAATATAAATTCTAAGCCTCACTAAAGTTTTTTATATTCTTTCCTATGCATTTTTTTCCCATCACCGGTAACCATCACAATAATGATTTAATCAAATCATTTTTTTTCCCATCACCGGTAACCATCACAATAATGATTTAATCAAATCGTTTTTTCCTCATCACCGGTAACCATCACAATGATGATTTAATCAAATCCAGGAATAAGATTTAAGATGGGCTAATCATGAATTCAGTCAGGTCCAAGATATAACCAAATTCTACACTTCACCTGCAACACTGCTAATTCTGTCAAATACGCTATTCTATGAAGCAACAATCTTTATATATCGTAGTAACAGCAATTAGTGTCAGATTTGTAAAGGTGTGGAATAACCTCTAACATATGGAATAAAAATTAACATTGAAAAGTCTTAACAGCTAGTCCAAAATAGATAGAGTACTACTAAACAATGTAGCCATGTAGGGGACAAAAAGCCAATGCAACATTATCCAAATGGTTGCATCCGATTATAAACAGAGGGGCTGCCAATGTGAAATACTATATTTGCAAGAAAGCTCCCTTTGACGTCTTCCTGGATACAACTTACAACACCATGATTTGCCTTGATTATGCATTCAAGATGCATTACTTTTCATATATAATTATCAGCTTTTCATGGATAAGTTCAGTTCAACAACTGATGCCAGCTCCATGTTAACAAATCCTACACATAATATCCTATGGCAAGATGCTACTTTGGAAGTCATCCGAAAATGTAGGTATGGGGAAGAATAGTGCAGCCTGAGAATTTACATGAACATGCCAAGCACTGCTACAATTAGCAAGAAATATTAATAGAATATATCAAAGATAGGACATCAAGAATCAAATACAAAAGACAAGCAGCAATCTGTGGAATAGAAGTATTTTCACAAGACATGCGTTTATTGTTTCACATTTCTCATCTATAAATTGTTAAATACAAAATAGATGCTTGTAGAATACTGTTTGATGATGTGATTTCTATAGCAATGACTAGTCACCTGTTCACCTGTTCAAGACCAGAGCTTTAGTTCGACTGGTAAAAGATTTCATGAGTTTGTCAACGTTCAGAGTCCAGCAAGGTGGATCCAAGGGCACATAGACCTAAATCATCCAATTAGCATTTCAATAATCAGAATAGTTTTGCTGACTCTGAAACAATTTAGGCAAATCTAGGAGGTTATTCACTCCATGCAGTACAAGTCATATAATAATAGTATGACTCAGCTAAGAAAATTCAGTATCCAACAAATTCAAATGTACACTTGACAGAGTCTTCTTGCTGTTTCTCCCCCTTCTTGGCAACAAAATGGATGGGGAAGCCCCATCTTTGACACATTAGCAAGAAGTACTCAATTTTTGGCACATGGAATTTCATATAGCTTTTAGAGATTCAAGTTAAAAAAAATACAACTTACAGGGATTCCTCCAGCTAGAGCAATGCACGATTCATATGTTTCATAAGCAGGATCAAACAACAATACTTCATCACCTTGATTGATTGCTGTTATAAGTGAAACTTAGAGTGAAACTCATCACTTAAAATCTTCAGAATTAAAAAAAAGGATTTTGTAAGTGAAGGTTCCAGTAAGAAGCACAAGTATACATACTTGCAAATATTGTTGCTGCAAATGCCTCGGACTGGCCACAGCATATTACTATATCTGTAAGAGGATTTATATCAAGACCGTAATTTTGTCTCATCATTTCTGCCAAGAGGTCACAGATGCCTTGTACATGCCTTGAAGCAAAAGATATACTTAAATTATTGGAAGTAACACTGAGAATGAATGAAAGCATATCTTAGTGTTAAACAAAAGGGCATAGATTTGGTAGCCTCTACATAAAACATGAGGTTATTAATTTATGTAATTTTATGATTTATTTGGTACTAAAATAAGCTGCACAGGTGAAATTAGATGATTAAGAGCATATATGCTAAGTATATGTTTACCTCTCACAAAAATGATGAGTTGTTGGCATCAACTCAACAACTTTGGGTTCAAATCTCACAGTTATAGTGCCATTGTTTGCTTTATACGATAAGCTCTTTCAAAATTCAAAGGAAAATTATATATGATTTATTAGTTAATAGTGCTTCCTTGAGCCACATTTGTTGAATATCTCTCAA
>UESW01000274.1:0-49810 GCA_900491605.1 Calamus simplicifolius | reverse complement strand
AGAAATTCACGAGAAGTTTTATGTAACTGGCTTAGAGGGTTAAATTTTCAGATGGTTATGCCTCAAATATCGGTAGGTGTGTGGACATGCATAAGCTCAAGTTGTTCGGCATGAAGAGTCACGACTGCCATGTTTTCATGCAACGGTTATTACCTATAGCTTTTCGTGAGTTGCTTCCGCAACATGTCTGGAAGGCAATTACGGAGCTCAGCTTGTTCTTCAAGGAGTTATCTGCCGCAGTCATTACTTCTGCATCCATGGCAAGGCTTGAGGAGGAAATTCCAATTATTTTATGCAAGCTTGAGCGAATATTTCCTCCAGTTTTTTTGACTCAATGGAGCATTTACCGGTTCACTTGCCATACGAAGCGAGCATAGCTGGTCCCGTGCAGTATCGCTGGATGTATCCTTTCGAGAGGTAAATATATACATCATTAAGATATGTTGACATTTCAAATATTATTTCATTGCAAGAAAATTGGTTAATTTTTTGTTTCAACTTTACATATAGGTATCTTAAGAAGTTAAAAAATAATGTGCGTAATAAGGCAAGGGTTGAAGGTTCTATATGCAATGCACACTTGGTCGAAGAAGTTTCAGCTTTTGCCTCGCATTACTTTGAGGGTCACGTCCACACGAGGAGCCGAAATCTTGGTCGTAACGATGACGTATGTGTGGACGAAGGAGAACCTAATGACGGTAGAATATCAATTTTTAAAGGTATCGGCCGTTCATTTGGTGGGCAGAAGTCAAGAAATCTTAGCGATATGGAGTATAATGCAGCACATTATTACATCCTAATGAACTGTAGAGAAGTCGATCCATATATTGAGTAAGTGTATACTTCAATGCTTAATTGAAAATTTTAATTTAAATTATAATATACCATAATATTTAATTGCTAACATCAGTTTTCATCCTTTTCATCCCATAAGGATGTTTTGTGATAGACAACGACAGATGAATCCCGACATCAGTCAAGTTGCAATTGGGCAGAAATTAGAAACGGAGTTTGCTTACTGGTTTTATGAATTTGTGAGTAGTATCACTCAATCAATTTCAATAATGGCTTTTATTTTTTGAATTGGATGTGAATAGCTTATTAATTTATAGGTAAACGGTCCATGGTCCACAACCGACAATATTTTCATTAAATGTCTATCGCAATGGCCATTGAAGACCGTAACAACCTCTACTGGCTATTTTGTAAATGGGTACAAATTTCAGATTGAACGATTAGCAGCTTCAAGAGGCACGCAGAACTGGGGCGTGTGTGTTAAAGGAGAAAGTGTTGGAGCAAATATGCAGGATTATTATGGAAAGTTAGTAGAGGTGGTTGAAGTTGAATATCCCGGTTGGCCTATGAAACGAACCGTATTGTTTCGTTGTGATTGGTTCGATCCGATAGTTCCTGTGGGCAAAAGGGTTCATAACGACTACAATTTGGTTGAAGTGAACCATCGACGAAGATTGCAGAAATATGACCCATTCATCCTTGCATCCCAAGCTCAGCAAGTCTTTTACTGCGGATATCCAAGTTTGCGCAACGACAAGCGAGATTGGTGGGCCGTTTCTAAAATCGTCCCACGTTCAACAATCGTATTAGAGGAGAGTTCATCAAGTCAATCAGCCGAGTGCCCTGCATTTCAAGAGGATGAGATGGAAATGCATGCAATTGAGGACGACACAAGGGCTCCTGAAACATCACTTAGAGATCCAAATGGTGATGTCCAAGAAATTGCGGATGCAAATGTTCGGTTTCCTTCCGATGATAATGAAACTGAATCGCAGTCCGATACGGCATCGGATGTTGAACCAACATTTCACGAAACAAATGACACCGATTAAACATAGAGGTTTTTTAAAATTTAACTTTTTTTTATAAGTGTTAAATTTTTACATAGTCAATCATTAATCGTAATTTAATTGTATGAATCTTTAGTATTTTCAGTATGACGGGCAGAGGTAGATCTACCGACGACAGACGGAGTGAGCAGGGACGTAGCCCTGCTGCATCAGATCACATGAGCGTCGGAGATGGAGAGTTCGGATCTCCAGCACAGCCTTCGATCTCTCCAGCAGTATTACCATCCAGCCGATCGGCACATACCTCCGAGAGTTCTTCCACCATCGGCCGCACCGTACTTCGACTTGATGCTCAGGGGCTGTAAGTATATACTAATTAAAAATATATGTTTATGTTTTTAAGTCAATTACTTATAAACATGCATTTTTTTAACAGATTTATTGAGCAGCATCATGTATCCAGCCACATCAGCGCCGTATTTCAGAGGCGTGCAGATCCCAGTGGCTACGATTGGCGCCACGTATCTCCAGCCACGAGGGAGTTTTATTTTTCTGAGTTTCAGGTAAACTTATTAAATACAATTTATCACTGATATAAAATTTCTTAATCTTAATAAATTCAGAAACTAACTATTTATTTTAATGCAAAAAGTTTACGTGGGATCCTGCCAGCCATGATGCCATTAGGGCAGCATGGGAGGCTCTGACGGGACGCCGATACTCCGACATGCTTCATCGTTGGAGGTCATCGGGTCAGCGTCCTGCGCATGTGCCAGAGGGTATTTGGCACGAGTGGCAGCAGGCCTGGCAGTCCGATGGCTGGCGCAGGAGGTCCGCATCAGCCAGCACGAACCGCCGATCTGAGAAGGGCGGTCCTGGCACGGGTCTCTCCCGCCATACTTCGGGCTCCATTTCGATTCAGGAGCACAGACGGCGTATGGTAAGAAAACATAAATATTTTAATTACTATTTTAGTTATTTACAAATATTTGTATTAATATCAATTTTTTATTGTTATAGTCTGAGCAGGAGGGCGGAGATCCTGGTGAGTTTCGTCTATTCAGGGCGACACACACCAGGAGGGACGGTTCCTGGGTCGACACGCGATCACGGGAGGTTGCGGTAAGAAATTAGATTTATGTAGTATCTGTTTAATTTTTAAAATTTTATTTCGAGAAATTTATTAACTCATTTATTGTTGATTTCATAATTTAAAGACACGAGTCGAGGAGCTTCGCTCCCAGGCATCGCAGGTCGACTCTACTGATGGGGAGACGCCCGTCGAACTCTCAGCAGAGGAGAGTCGGCGTGTGTTTTTGGAGGCTGTTGGTGCCCAGCCGCGAGACCGCAGGGTCTATGGTCTGGGCACTAGAGCTTCTACATATTTTTCCCATCAGGCCTCCAGCTCGCGAGTTTCTGGTGATATTCCTCCCGAGCGTTTAGATGACCTTCGGAGATCTATTGCAGAGGAGGTTCGGCAGGAGGTCGAGCAGGATTTCGAGGATCGTATGCGAGGCCGGGATCAGGAGATTGCAGACATGCGAGATGAGATGCATCATTTGCGGGATATGGTTAGCCGCTTGTCGCAGAGTCTCCACCTCCACAGCCTCCACGTGATCGCTCAGATTCTTGATGTATTTTTTTCTTTTTATATGTTGTACATGAAAACTTCAAAATTTTAATATATTATTATTTTTGTAAATTGAATGATTATTGTTTGGATCAATATGAGTGAAGAATGTTTCGATCAATATTTAAATGTAACGAAATTGTATTAACCGTTTTAATTTTTAAATTTTTATTTTTTTTAAAAATATTTATTTAGCGACGCATTAGCGACTGCAATTGCATCGCTAATATTTTAAAATATTATTATTAAATATTGCGACAATGAGCTGGCGTCGCAATATTTTAAAAAAATTAATTAGCAACGCATTAGCGACTCAAATTGCATCGCTAATATTTTCATAATATTATTAAATATTGCGACGCAACGATCTGGGTCGCAATATTTTTTTAAAAAATTTAATTAGCGATGCATTAGCGACTAAAATTGCATCGCTAATATATCTAAAATATTATTAATAAATATTGCAACGCAGTGACCTGGCGTCGCAATATTTTTAAAAAAATTTATTAGCGACGCATTAGTGACTAATATGCATCGCTATTATATTTAAAATATTATTATTAAATATTGCACGCAGCTAAATGCATCGCAATATTGCGATGTAATTGAATGCGTCGCAATATTTAATATTAATATTTAAAATATTAAAATTTAGTTTTAAATTTAGCGACGCATTTTGGTGCGTCACAATATTGCGACGCATCTCTGCGTCGCAGAGAGTCACTGTTTTGCGACACAATTGCGATAAATTATGGTTGCGACGATATTCTCAGCGACACAGTCATTGCGTCGCTAATGCGTCGCAATAGCATGTTTAGCAATGCATTAGCGACGCATTTGGGCGTCGCAATATTTTTTTTTTCTTGTAGTGGGGGGCCCTCCAATAGAAGCTCACCTTGAGCCTCGCCGATTGCAGTTGTTCCCTCCTGTCCTCCTACCTAGGCCAGAGATATCTCCTCGCTCGGGGAGGGGCCCTCAGAAACGACGACCTCCGCCGAATCAGCCATTGGCTCGTCCATCAAAGGAGGGGCATCCTGGCAAGCCAATGGAGTCTCGTTCGAACTGTCTGATATCTCCACCACTGGGGGACAGAGGATCTCGGCAGTCCTCTCTAAATCCTCCCTTGCTTTCGATGCTTCGCCGGGACTGCTTCAGCATCCGGCGAGTAAGTCTCGGAAAGATGAACCTTCTTCTTGGGTTTACATTTCTCCCTGCCACTACTCTCCACTGGGCGCTTGCCCGTCTTTCTCTTTATGCGGCCTGATAATTCAGACCTCTTGGCTGCAGAAGCAAGGAGCAAACAATGAGACCGAGATACGCTCGCTTAAATAAAACCAGTAGAAAAGAGAAGGAGGACCTACCATGCGGATCGAGAGGGCTAAGCCCGGCGGCGAAAAGAGCCTCCTTTAACAGTAAGTCATTGGCCGAGAATGCCTTGCCATTGCCGAGGACTTCCAAATCCTGTTCCTCCTGCTCAGATAGAATCGGATGTATTTCCACATCCCGAACAAAGTTTCCCCATCCCCGGGGAAAGTCGGAACCAATGTTCCCTTCAGCGATGATGAATCGGTTCTTCCATCCCTTTATGGAGGACGGTTTGTCCGCAATCATCTTGAAGGACCTCCGAGGTCCGATATAAGGCCACTCCGATTTCATCCAGGGTATCAGGTGGTAACAGGCACGAAAAAGGGGAAGAGTAGCTATAACCTGGATCTGGTTGCACATCGAAATAAATCCGATGATGCTCTGCCAGCTGTTAGGAGCCACCATCGTCGGGCAGATGTTGTAAGACGTCATGATCTCCTTTACCAAGGGATGGAGAGGAAGCCGAAGGCCCGCCTTCAAACTATATTCGTAAAGAAAGACTCCGTGCTCCAAATCTTGCGAAACCCTGTGCTCAGGTTCCGGCAATCGCAGAACAACATCCGGGAATGCCATACTTCTGGCAAATTTTCCCCAAATCCTTGGCGGTAATCTCTGAAACTGCATCATCGGGGCTCATCATTCTGCTGGCCGAGAGAGACACCAAACGAAACTATAGTTGAAATAGAGAACAAAATTCTCCAGAAGGGGAATGAAGGAGCGCTGCAAACAGAAACGACGCTATTTCAGCTTTGCTTCCCCTCAAGGAAACCGCCTCAAGGGAAGATAAGGCGTCTCGCCCGAGGCATCCGGAACCACCTCGATAAACACCATAAAAACCAGGATCCGCTACGTGGCGGTCCCCTAACCATCGCCCCAAAGGAGCCTTACCACGAAGGCACGGCGGCCGCGCGGCATTAAATAGGGCATCATTGCGGATTGTCCAATCCGGATCCCCCCCATTCAAATCGTGCCACCTGGACTTGTACTCCCTATGCTCGAACCTACGCTTGAACTAGGGAGTGGGGGGCATGTGTTGAGGGGTAAAATTGTTACGCGTCAATAATCGTGTACGCGGCTAAGGTTAGCCCTGATTTCTGCTCGTTGTGCGACATTCACTTGGGACAAGTCAGCCTCGTAGATCGGAACGCCCTAGCCCTCACCGAGCCAGGGATTCTCGAGGTGCGGACCTCGTCTTCCGGCTCCTCCAGCCACCTATCTTGTTTCTCGGCCCCAGCCGAGCTATCGTCTATCGCCTTCCGGCTCCTTCAGCCGACCTATCTTGTTTCTCGGCCCCAGCCGAGCTATCGACTGTCATCTTCTAGCTCCTCTAGCCGACCTATCTTTTTTTCGGCCCCAGCCGAGCTATCGTCTATCCCCCTCCGGCTCCTCCAACCGACCTATCTTGTTTCTCGGCCCTAGCCGAGCTATCGACTGTCATCTTCGGCTCCTCCAACCGACCTATCTTGTTTCTCGGCCCCAGCCGAGCTATCATCTATCCCCTCCGGCTCCTCCAGCCGACCTATCTTGTTCCTTGGCCCTAGCCGAGCTACCGACTGTCATCTTCTGGCTCCTCCAGCCGACCTATCTTGTTTCTCGGCCCCAGCCGAGCTATCGACTGTCATCCTCCGGCTCCTCCAGCCGACCTATCTTTTTTCTCGGCCCCAGCCGAGCTATCGGCTGTCGCCTTCCGCTCCTCCAGCCGACCTATCTTGTTTCTCGGCCCTAGCCGAGCTATCTCGCTTCTTGGTCTCACCCGCCAATCTGTCCCTATAGCTCGGCCCAGTCCGAGCAATATCAACCCCCTCTGCAGATTTCGGCACGGAAAAGCTT
Source organism: Calamus simplicifolius (assembly GCA_900491605.1). Classification (NCBI taxonomy): domain Eukaryota; kingdom Viridiplantae; phylum Streptophyta; class Magnoliopsida; order Arecales; family Arecaceae; genus Calamus; species Calamus simplicifolius. The sequence goes on along the minus strand of UESW01000274.1, from coordinate 43,180 downwards.
AAATCCTTAAGATTCAAAACAACAATCATATCTGAAAGTGGCCTAGGGCCCTGGGGCCTATGCTCCCACCAAATCTCGAGACATTAACAAGCTCTCTCAGCCGTCGATCCTCTAACTAACTGGATATGAATCCTACCGGTCTTATAACAGACTGGATTCGAATCTCAACAGCCTTCGGACCCACGATGCCCCCTAACAACCAGGTGATCCTCTATAAATACCACAACTCCAGACCCCTAAGGTACGCGGTCTCCCCCTACGCACTGGCTCACTCTCTCTCTCCCTCTCTCTGCCTCTGCTTCCGCCATTGCCGCTCGCTTGGAGCCCTTGGAGGAAACTCTCCGGCGAGAGCCTTCTCCTCATTTCTGTCGACTGTTGATCTTCACTGACTTGAGCATCGGAGGGTCTTCTGCAGAGGGCCACCCCCAACACCTTCTCGCGTGAGGACTATCTTGCAGGTCCGCCCAGGAGGAAGCCCGTCTCGAAGCCCCTTGCGCCCGATTCGGACGATGATTTCAGCAGCAACAGCTAGAGTTATTTTTTGGGTTTAGATTGCCTTCGAGAGTGTACTTAGGGGGTTCTGAGACTTGGTATTTGTACGCTGCCAAGGAGGTGAGCCATTACCTAATTTTTGGACATATTTTAGGGAGTTGGCATCCGATAAAGCTGAAATCCCAACGATTACAGGGATCAACAGTTGATGAAGCTGACGAACGCTTTATAAAAAATTTGAAATCCCGTTGATCATGGATGGAGTACTGTATTTGGCTTTCATTTCTATTTTGGAAAGCTCATTCTGTGATTCTTGCAATCAGGGTGGTTCATTCTTCGAGATATCTAGCGTGGTTTGAAGCAGCAATGATACTTATGTTGAAGGAATGAGGGTCGATCCTAGCGAGGTACTAAGATAGCTCGACTAGCTTGCCAAGGTTTGGAGACCGACTCTGGTGTTGGCATCGACACCGACGATGGCGTCGGCACTAACTCTGGAGTCGGAGAGAAGATCGACTCTGGAGTCGGTGCTGAAGCCGACTGAGCCGACTTCGAAGTCGGTGCTAGGGGCAACTCTGGGGCTGAGTCAGTGCTGAGGCCGACTGGGGCCGAGTCCGGAGACAAGGCCACCTTGGAGAATGGAGCCACTTTCAGAGATGATGCCACCTTGGGGCCGAGTCGGTGTTGAAGCCGACTAGAGACGAGGCCGCCTTGGTGGTTGGGGTCAGTTCCTAAGATGAGGCCGCCTTAGAGGCTGGGGCCATCTCAACTTCCACCGTTAACTCACACACGGCTTCAACAGCCATATCACATGGTAGTTTCTTTTCTAAAACATGATAGTTAATGAGTTAGGAACTGAAAGTGGCTTTAGCCTTTTCACCATATACACGGATGTTAGCGCAATGATAATTTTACCTCGCATCATATGCCCTACTCCTTAGTCCGAAGCGTAGGTTCGGGCATAGGGAGTAGAGTTCCAGATGGCTTAATTCAATTGAAGGAACTTTTTGGCCGTATCGAGAATTGCTCGGCCCTGTAGAAGTTTGAAAAGAATCTTACCTTGCTCTGCCAGGGTGCAAAGATTATTGCTCGAAGAAATTTCGCTCGGCCCTGCCAAGGTATGGAGAAAGTTGCTTGGCCCTACTGAGGTATGAAGAAAGTTGCTTCGTCATGCCGAGGTACAAAGAAATTTTTTATTTGGCCCTACCAAGGTTCAAAGAATGTTGCTCGGCTTTGCCAAGGTATGGAGAATATTGCTCGGCCGTGCCGAGGTACGGAGAAAATATTTTTGCTTGTCCCTGCCAAGGTTCAAAGAATGTTGCTCGGCCTTGCCGAGGTACGGAGAATGTTTCTTTGCCATGTCAAGGTATAAAGAAATTTATTTACTTGGCCCTGCCAAGGTATAAAGAATGTTGCTCGGCCGTACCAAGGTATGAAGAAATTTTTTTACTTGGTGCTGCCAAGGTACGGAGAATGTTGCTCGGTCATGCCGAGGTACAAATAATTTTTTTTACTTGGCCCTGCCAAGGTTCGGAGAATGTTGCTCGGCCATGCCAAGGTACAGAGAAATTTTTTACTTGGCCCTGCCAAGGTTCAAAGAATGTTGCTCAGAGAAAATTTTTTTACTTAGCTCAGCCAAGGTATGGAGAATGTTGCTCGGCCGTGCCAAGGTATGAAGAAATTTTTTTTTACTTGGCCTTGCAAAGGTTTGGAGAATTGTTCGGCCCTGCCGAAGTATGGAGAAATTTTTTTACTTGGCCCTGCCAAAGTTCGAGAATGTTGTTCAGCCCTGCCATGGTTCAAAGAATGTTGCTCGGCCCTGCCAATGTATGAAGAAATTTTTTTTACTTGGCCCTGCTATGGTTCGGAGAATGTTGCTCAGCCATGCCGAGGTATGAAGAAATTTTTTTACTTGGCCCTGCAAAGGTTCGGCGAATGTTGGTCGGCCCTGCCGAGGTAGGAAGAAAATTTTTTACTTGGCCCTACCAAGGATCGGAGAATGTTGCCCGACTATGCCGAGGTACGGAGAAATTTTTTTACTTAGCCCTACCAAGGTTCGGAGAATGTTGCTCGACGCTGCCAAGGTACAGAGAAAATTTTTTTACTTGGCCCTACCAAGGTACGGAGAATGTTGCTTGACTGTACCGAGGTATGGAGAATTTTTTTTACTTGGCCCTACCAAGGTTCGAAGAATATTGCTCGGCCCTATCGAGGTACGGTGAATTTTTTTTTACTTGGTGAATGTTGATCGGCCCTGCCGAGGTACGGAGAAATTTTTTACTTAGCCTGGCCAAGGTACGAAGAATGTTGCTCAGTCGTACCGAGGTATGGAGAAATTTTTTTACTTGGCCCTGCCTAGGTTCGAAGAATGTTGCTCGGTCGTGTCGAGGTATGAAGAAATTTTTTTACTTGGCCCTGCCAAGGTTCGAAGAATGTTGCTCGGCCATGCCGAGGTACGAGAAATTTTTTTACCTGGCCCTGCCAAGGTTCGGAGAATGTTGCTCAACCCTGTTGAGGTACGAAGAAAGTATTTTTACTTGGCCTTGCCAAGGTTCAAAGAATGTTGCTCAACCGTGCTGAGGTACAAAGAAATTCTTTTACTTGGCTCTGCTAAGGTTCGAAGAAATGGACTCGTAGGTCAATGATTGGGTAAGACCTGCCTTTCATCCATAACTCAAAGAAGATTATTATTCAATAACAAATATTTGGATCGAAGAGTGAAGTTTTATTACAATGAACAAAATGGCTCGGTTCAGGCATACTTTACTAGTAATATACTCAAGGTTTAATCTATTTCCATGTCTTCGGGATACTATTTTCCTTGAAGGTCTTCATTGCTCAGAAGTGATCCAAGTTCCATATCCTTGAGGCACGGTATCTCTTTGATGTCCTCATCTGAAGAGGTGAGACCCTCGCACCAAACCCTTTCAAACTGATTCTTCCCTCCGCTTGGCTGTACCTGGTGGGCATGGTTAATCATTTTAATAGCGCCAGTTGCCAGTAGGTTCAGCGCACGTAGTTATCATTGTAGCCCATCATGCCGACCAGTTGGAGAAACGGGACGAGGGGATTGTGGCCACGACGTTGACTCGTGGCAAGAGAATATTGGAGGTAAGGAGCTAGCCCGACCGGATCTAGGTAGGCTCATATCTCCTTCCGTTCGTGGTGCTGGTTCAACTTCTCTATGGTCGGGCTATCGCGGAAGGCTGGTGGCTTCTAGTGGATTAGGCAAAGGGACCACTGATAGGACCGGGGTGACTGTTCCATCAGGAAGCTGCTGAGTGGGTGCAGCAAGAAGAAGACCCCCAAAAAGCTCCTGCACCAGTTGTAGCAGGGCTTGAACTAGTTGGACTAGCATGGAAAATTGGTTCTGTATGACCGGGGCTGCTGATGGTGGAGGAACCTCGGTCAGTGATGGCTGCGAGGGTGCCGTGTTGTTTGTGGGATCAGGCCTTTTAGAGGTGCCTTGATCAGGAGCATCTGTGGTTGCTTTCGTATGGTTGGCTATTGAGGAATCATCCTTTTTGTTAGGAACTTTGTCTCCTTGGTTTCAAGTTTTCAGAGGAACTTGGGGCCCTTCCTCTAGCGCCAATCTGTTGCTACATAAATCTGTTCTCTTGCTTGGGAGTGGTGCACATCAGGATCCGGGTAGCGCTGCCCGTCTGAGTGGACCTGCAAGATAGTTTTGCGCAGAAAGCATGGAGGGTGGTCCCTGCGAAAGACCCTTCGATGTCCAAGTCTGTTAAAATCTTCAGAAATCAGATGAGAGAAGAAGGCTCCAACAGAAGGATCTTCCTTCTTGAGATGATTTTTTAGTAGTAATAAGCTTTGCTAGAGTTATTTTTTGAGCTTAGATTGTCTTCGAGAGCAAAGGGTCCTGGGACTTGGTATTTGAACATTGTCGAGGAGGTAAGCTGTTACCTAATTTTTTGAGTGCATTTTGGGAAGTTGATAGCTGATAAGGCCGAAATCCCAACGGTTACGAGGATCGACAATTGATGAAGCTGATGGATGCTTTATCGGGAATTTGGAATCCCATTGATCATGGACGGAGTGCTGTATTTGGCTCCCATTTTTGTTTTGAAAAGCTCATTCTGCGATTCTTGTGATGATGGTTCATCCTTCAAAATATCCGGTATGGTTTGAAGTAGCAATGGTGCTTACCTTAAAGGGATGAGGATCGATCCTGGTGAGGTACTAAGATAGCTCAGCCCTACCGAGGTTCGGAGATAACTCGGTCCTTCCGAGGTACTGAGATAGCTCAGCTTGCCGAGGTTCAAAAACTGACTCTGGTGTTGGCGTTGTTGGCGTCGAGACCGACGATGGCATCGGTACTAACTCTGGAGTTGGCAAGGAGACCGACTTTGGAATCAGTGCTAGGGTCGACTATAGGGCCAAGTTAGTGCTGAGGCCAATTGGGGCCGAGTCGGTGCTGAGGCCGACTCTGAAGGCCGAGGCCGACTGGGGCCAAATCCGGATATGAGGCCGCTTTGGAAGTTGGGGTCGAATCCGGAGATGAGGCTGCCTTGGAAGTTTAGAGATGAGGCTGCCTTGGCGCCGAGTCGATGCTAAGGCCGATTAGAGCCGACTTTGGAGTCTGGGGCCGAGTCTAGAGATGAGGCTACCTTGGAAGCTAGGGTTGAATCCAGAGATGAGGCCGCTTTGGAAGCTGGGGCCACTTTCGGAGATGAGGCCACCTTGGCACCGAGTCGGTGCTAGGCCGACTAGAGCCGACTTTGGAGTCTGGGGCCGAGTTCGGAGACGATGTTACCTTGGAAGCTGGAGCCACGTTCGGAGATGAGACCGCTTGGAGGCTGTGGCCGCCTCAACTTTCATCGTTAACTCATGCGGCTTTATCAGCCATATCACATGGCAGTTTGTCTTTTTCCAAACATGATAGTTAACGAGTCAAAAATCAAAAGTGGCTTTAGCCTTTTCGCTATATACATGAATGTTGGCACAATGATAATTTTATCCTGCATCAGGATGCAAATTGCTAGGATGTTTGAGCTGTTGAACGAAGCTTGTGAAGCAAATTCCTCTCTTTTGGCAGTGGCAAAGATGGATGGATGTCTTTAAACCAAAGAGCATGAACTCAGGAGGACTTGGTCGCCGCCACCTTTGGGTTGCCGAACGTCCGCCTTTGTGGCAGTAATCTTCCTCTGGTTGATATTTTTCCAATTAAGCAGTTTCCTAATTGTTTAGTGATTTCAGATGGCTCAAAATTTTAGAACTCCTTGATTTGGTGTTTTTGCCGTAAATATGTACAACATTATCTTATGAGTGATAGAACTTCTGGATTAAAGCATTAGATATTTGATATTCCAGTTGAAAACATTGCCCAAATTTTTGGAAGAGACGAGGAGTAGGTTTTACTTCTGTGCCGTGGGTAGTTCTATAGTCCATGGCAGAGACCAAATCACTTATAGTGGGAAACACAAACCACGAAGCCTAGTTGCTGGCTGGAGTTGGAAATGAACTAGGTCATGTTGAGCTTAGCTTAATTATTTTTTTTCCCGAACTGCAAGACAAGTTTAGCTAAGGAATTGATGCGGGATAAAATTATCATTGCACCAACATTCATGTATATGGCGAAAAGGCTAGAGCCACTTTCGGTTCATAACTCATTAACTATCATATTTGGAAAAAGATAAACTGCCATATGATATGGCTGATGAAGCCGCATGTGAGTTAACGATGAAAGTTGAGGTGGCCTCAGCCTCCAAGGCGGTCTCATCTTCGGAAGCAGCCCCAACTGCCAAGGTGGCATCGTCTTCGGACTTGGCCTCGGACTCAAAGTCGGTTCTAGTTAGCCTCAGCACCGATTCACCCCAAGGTGGCCTCATCTCTGAAAGCGGCCTTAGCTTCCAAGACGGCCTCATCTCCGGACTCGGTTCCAGTCGGCCTTGGCCTCCAGAGTCGGTCTCAGCACCAACTTGGCCCCAGTCAGCCTCAGCACCGACTCGGCCCTAGAGTCGGCCCTAGCACCGACTCTGAAGTTGGCCCAGCCGGTCTCCTCACCAACTCCAGTGTTAGCACCGATGCCATCATTGGTCTCGATACCAATACCAGAGTCGGTCTCCAAACCTTGGCAGGACCGAGCTATCTTAGTACATCGTCAGGATCGATCCTCATCCCTTCAACGTAAGCGCCATTGCTGCTTCAAACCATACTGCATATCTCGGAGGATGAACCACTTGATCGCAAGGATTGCGAAATGAGCTTTCCAAAACAAAAATGGAGCCAAATACAACACTCCATCCATAATCAACGGGATTTCAAATTTTCTATAAAGCGTCCGTCAGCTTCATCAACTGCCGATCCTTGTAACTATTAAGATTCTGGCCTTATCGGATGCCAACTCCCTAAAACATGCCCAAAAAATCAGGTAACGGCTCACCTTTTTGGCAGCGTACAAATACCAAGTCCCAGTACCCTCCAGGTACGCTCTCGAAGGCAATCTAAGCCCAAAAAATAACTCTAGCAAAGGTTATTGCTCCTGAAATATCATCTCAAGAAGAAAATTCTTCTGCTGAGGCCTTCTCCTCTTATCTGTTTGCTTAGAATCTCAAATGACTTGGGCATCAAAGGGTCTTCCATAGGGACAACCTCTTGTGATTTCTATATGAGGACTGCCTTTTAGGTCCACCCGGATGAAGAGCGCTATTCGGATCTTGACGTGCGCCACCATCAAGACGGAGAACGATTTTTGCAGCAACAAAAATATTTTTCAAAACCTAGATCCCAATCCCATCCGAGCCCAAGTCTAAGCCCAGCCCAAAAACCAATTGAACCAACCCACAACAACTTATTTGGATCAATGGATAGAGTTAATTTTTAGTTTGTAAATATTTATACAAAAACAAGAAATATTCAAATTAATTGTACTACATTGCTCAACAAAATTTAGATATTCTCACATAATTGATAAAAAAAGTCAGCATAAAATTTGAAAGGCCCTCAATATTTTAATATTTTAAGATTTGATTAGGTTTGATTCGAGTCATATTAAAGAACAATCTGTGCCTATTCTTTTAGACAATAACTTTTAACCCAAACTCAACGTGAATTAGTTGTAGTCTAACCCATGGCTTACCTGAAGTTAGGTTAACCCAACCTACTTCCTGCACTACTAGTTACATTAAGTAATATATATAAAAGCCTTGGTTATATTCATGTGTAACCAACTCAAATCCAATCACTTTTTCTACTATTAGATTCTTATAGATTTTAAAAGCAAAAAGTTATCCGTTAATCATCGTTTCCTACTTTTTTTTTTTTTTTTAAAAAAGAGGCATTTATTATCTTTGTAAAGTAAAAGTAAAAGAATAGCAATATAGATCGTATCCTTGTTCTTCCATTAAGAATTATATGAATAATAAAATAAAGATATAACTTATATCCTTATTCTTCAACTAAAAGAATAGGGATATAACTCATATCCTTATTCTTCAGCAAAGAAGTATATGAATAACAAAAATTACTTTGCACATAATGCATTGTGAAAAATAAGGTTTATTTATGGAATGCAAGAGATGTGGCAAACAGTAGTTAACGAATGACTTTTTTACTTTGAGATTTATATAGATCCAAAGATAAAAAAGATAATCGAATTTAGACTTGGTTACAACAATGTAGTCAAATTCAACTACAAACACATATATAAAAAGAGAGTGATTTGGCTATATCCGTATATAGCCATGTTTAAATCTGATCTTCTCTCCTATCATCAAATTTATATGGATTTTGAAGCCAAAAAGCCACCCATTAATTATTATTGGTTATTTAAAAAAAAAGAAGGCATTTATAAGATGGGATAATACAACCAATGCCTCCACCATAGCATTATGACACTTGATAACACCAGGATATGGTATAGTTGTATAGAGATATATATGATATAATAATACAAGTATATGATGCAACAACATAAGGATATGATACAACATAAGGATATAATGCAGTAACATAGGGATATGATATAGCAACACATGGATATATATGATATAGTAGTAAAGAAATATAATATAATTGCACAAGGATATGGACATAGCAATATAGGGATACAATGCAGTAACACAGGGATATGATATAATAGCAAATGGATAGATATAATCTAGTAGCAAAAAGATACAATATAATACATATATGATATAGTATATAGAGATATGATATAATATAGGAGCACATGATATAATAGCAAAGGGATCACTACAAGAAATTTAAAATATTGCGACGCCAAAATGCGTCGCTATTGCGTCGCTATACCATGTTTAGCGACGCAATAGCGACGCAATGATGGCGTCGCTCAACTCCCCGTCGCAATACTCTTTTGTCGCAATTGCGTCGCAATATTGCGACGCTCTGCGACGCATAAAAATGCGTCGCAATAATAAAAATTAAATTTATAAAAAATTTAATTATTAAATATTGCGACGCAATTTATTGCGTCGCAATATTTAATAATTAATTTTTAAAAATTAAAAATTTATTAATAAATATTGCGACGCACCAAATTGCGTCGCAATATTTAAAATTAAATTTTAAAACAGAAAATTTTTTTATTAAATATTGCGACGCAAATAAATACGTCGCAATATTTAATAATAATTTTTTTGTTTTAAAAATTAATTTTAAATATTGCGACGCAATTTGGTGCGTCGCAATATTTATTAATAAATTTTAAAAAATTAATTTTAAATATTGCGACGCAATAAATTGCGTCGCAATATTTAATAATTAATTTTTAAAAAATCAAATTTTAAATTTAGCGACGCATTTTTATGCGTCGCAGAGCGTCGAAAATTTTTTTTAAAAAATATTTAAATGATTAAAAATTAAAACGATTAATAAAATTTCGTTAAATCTAAATATTGATACAAACATTTTTCACTCAATCCAAACAATAATAAATTTCAAAAAATAATTTATATATTAAAATTTAAAAGTTTTTACAACATAAAAAAAATACATCAAGAATCTGAATGATCACGTGAAGGCTGTGGAGGCTGTGGAGGCTGAAGACTCTGCGACAAGCGTCTAACCATATCCCGCAAATAGTGCATCTCATCTCGCATGTCAGCAACCTCCTGATCCCGGCCTCGCATCTCATCTCGCATGTCAGCAACCTCCTGATCCCGGCTTCGCATACGATCCTCAAAATCCTGCTCGTAATCCTGGCGAAGCTCCTCTGCAATAGATATGCGAAGCTCCTCTAAACGCTCGGGAGGAAGATCAGCAGGAACTCGCGAGCTGGAGGCCTGATGGGGAAAAATGTAGAAGCTCTAGTGCCCATACCATAGACCCTGCGGTCTCGTGGCTGGGCACCAACAGCCTCCAAAAACACACGTCGACTCTCATCTGCTGAGAGTTCGACGGGCGTCTCCCCATCAGTAGAGTCGACCTGTGATGCCTGGGATCGAAGCTCGTCGACTCGTGCCTTGAAATTATGAAATCATAATAAATGAGTTAATAAATTTCTAGAATAAAATTTTAAAAATTAAACAGATACTACATAAATCTAATTTCTTACCGCAACCTCCCGTGATCGCGTATCGACCCAGGAGCCGTCCCTCCTGGTGTGTGTCGCCCTGAATAGACGAAACTCACCAGGATCTCCGCCCTCCTGCTCAGTCTAATAATAAAAAAAATAATATTAATAAAAATATTTGTAAAGAACTAAAATAGTAATAAAAATATTTATGTTTTCTTACCATACGCCGTCTGTGCTCCTGAATCGAAATGGAGCCCGATGTATGACAGGAGAGACCCGTGCCACGACCGCCCTTCTCAGATCGGCGGTTCGTGCTGGCTGATGCGGACCTCCTGCGCCAGCCATCGGACTCCCAGGCCTGCTGCCACTCGTGCCAAATACCCTCTGGCACGTGCGCAGGACGCTGACCCGACGACCTCCAACGATGAAGCATGTCGGAGTATCGGCGTCGCGTCAGAGCCTCCCATGCTGCCCTAATGGCATCATGGGTGGCAGGATCCCACGTAAATTTTTTCTGCATTAAAATAAACAGTTAGTTTCTGAATTTATTAACTTTAAAGAATTATATATCACTGCTAAATTGTATTTAATAAGTTTACCTGAAACTCGGAAAAATAAAACTCCCTCGTGGCCGGCGATACGTGGCGCCAATCGTAGCCACTGGGATCTGCACGCCTCTGAAAAACGGCGCTGATGTGGCTGGAGACATGATGCTGCTCAATGAATCTGTTAAAAAAATGCAAGTTTATAAGTTAATGACTTAAAAACATTAACAAATATTTGTAATTAATATATACTTACATCCCCTGAGCATCAAGTCGAAGTAAAGTGCGGCCGAAGGCGGAAGAACTCTCGGAGGTCTGTGCCGATCGGGTAGATGGTAATACTGCTGCAGAGGTCGAAGGCTGCGCCTCTGCTAGAGATCCAAACTCTCCATCGCCGACGCTCATGTGATCTGATGTCGAAGGATCCAAACTACGTCTCTGCTCACCCAATCTATCGTCGGTAGATCTACCTCTGCCCCTCATACTGAAAATACTAAGGATTCACACAATTAAATTACGATTAATGATTGACTATGTACGAATTTAACACTTTTAAAAAAAAGTTAAATTTTAAAAAACCTTTATGTTTAATCGTTGTCATTTGTTTCGTGAAATGTTGGTTCAACATCCGATGCCGTATCGGATTGCGAATCAGTTTCATTATCGGAAGGAAACCGAACATTTGCATCCGCAATTTCTTGGACATCACCACTTGGATCGATAAGTGATGTTTCAGGAGCTCTTGTGTCGTCCTCAATTGCATGCAGTTCCATCTCATCCTCTTGAAATGCAGGGCACTCGGCGGATTGACTTGATGAACTCTCCTCTAATACGATTGTTGAACGTGGGACGATTTTAGAAACGGCCCACCAATCTCGCTTATCGTTGCGCAAACTTGGATATCCGCAGTAAAAGACTTGCTGAGCTTGGGATGCAAGGATGAATGGGTCATATTTCTGTAATCTTCGTCGATGGTTCACTTCAACCAAATTATAGTCGTTATGAACCCTTTTGCCCACAGGAATTATCGGATCGAACCAATCACAACGAAACAATACGGTTCGTTTTAAAGGCCAACCGGGATATTCAACTTCAACCACCTCTACTAACTTTCCATAATAATCCTGCATATTTGCTCCAACACTTTCTCCTTTTACACACACGCCCCAGTTATGAGTGCCTCTTGAAGCTGCTAATCGTTCAATCTGAAATTTGTACCCATTTACAAAATAGCCAGTAGAGGTTGTTACGGTCTTCAATGGCCATTGCGATAGACATTTAATGAAATATTATCGGTTGTCGACCATGGACCGTTGACCTATAAATTAATAAGCTATTGACATCCAATTCAAAAAATAATTACCATTATCGAAAATTGAGTGATACTACTCACAAATTCATAAAACCAGTAAGCAAACTCCGTTTCTAATTTCTGCCCAATTGCAACTTGACTGATGTCGGGATTCATCTGTCGTTGTCTATCACAAAACATCCTTATGGGATGAAAAGGATGAAAACTACTGTTAGAAATTAAATATTATGGTATATTATTATATAAATTTAAATTTTCAATTTAGCATTGAAGTATACACTTACTCAATATATGGATCGACTTCTCGACAGTTCATTAGGATGTAATAATGTGCTGCATTATACTCCATATCGCTAAGATTTCTTGACTTCTGCCCACCAAATGAACGGCCGATAGCTTTAAAAATTGATATTCTGCCGTCATTAGCTTCTGCTTCGTCCACACATACGTCATCGTTACGACCATGATTTCGGCTCCTCGTGTGGACGTGACCCTCAAAGTAATGCGAGGCAAAAGCTGAAACTTCTTCGACCAAGTGTGCATTGCATATAGAACCTTCAACCCTTGCAATCAGGCACAAAACCCTTCTTACACAAATGCACCTTAACAAATTTTTTTTTTTTATATCAGTGGCCTGGCCACCACCGTGGCCAGGCCACTGCCGGCCACGGCAGCGGCCGTGGCCGGAGAAGACGGCCACGGCAGCGGCCGTGGCCGCCTTGTCCGGCCGCGGCCACGGCCGTGGCCACGGCCGTGAAAACAAAGGGGGGGCGGGGGGGGGGGTTTCCTCCCCTCCCCCCTGTTAAAAAAAAAATTTTTTTTTTTTTATATCAGTGGCCTGGCCACCACCGTGGCCAGGCCACTGCCGGCCACAGCAGCGGCCGTGGCCGGAGAAGACGGCCACGGCAGCGGCCGTGGCCGCCTTGTCCGGCCGCGGCCACGGCCGTGGCCACGGCCGTGGAAACAAAGGGGGGGGGGGGGGGGGGTTTCCTCCCCTCCCCCCTGTTAAAAATTTTTTTTTTTTTTAAAATAGTGGCCTGGCCACCACCGTGGCCAGGCCACTGCCGGCCACGGCAGCGGCCGTGGCCGGAGAAGACGGCCACGGCAGCGGCCGTGGCCGCCTTGTCCGGCCGCGGCCACGGCCGTGGCCACGGCCGTGGAAACAAAGGGGGGGCGGGGGGGGTTTCCTCCCCTCCCCCCTGTTAAAAAAAAAATTTTTTTTAAAAACAGTGGCCTGGCCACCACCGTGGCCAGGCCACTGCCGGCCACGGCAGCGGCCGTGGCCGGAGAAGACGGCCACGGCAGCGGCCGTGGCCGCCTTGTCCGGCCGCGGCCACGGCCGTGGCCACGGCCGTGGAAACAAAGGGGGGGCGGGGGGGGTTTCCTCCCCTCCCCCCTGTTAAAAAAAAAAATTTTTTTTTTTAAAACAGTGGCCTGGCCACCACCGTGGCCAGGCCACTGCCGGCCACGGCAGCGGCCGTGGCCGGAGAAGACGGCCACGGCAGCGGCCGTGGCCGCCTTCTCCGGCCGCGGCCACGGCCGTGGCCACGGCCGTGGAAACAAAGGGGGGGCGGGGGGGGTTTCCTCCCCTCCCCCCTGTTAAAAAAAAAAATTTTTTTTTTTTTAAACAGTGGCCTGGCCACCACCGTGGCCAGGCCACTGCCGGCCACGGCAGCGGCCGTGGCCGGAGAAGACGGCCACGGCAGCGGCCGTGGCCGCCTTGTCCGGCCGCGGCCACGGCCGTGGCCACGGCCGTGGAAACAAAGGGGGGGCGGGGGGGGTTTCCTCCCCTCCCCCCTGTTAAAAAAAAATTTTTTTTTTTAAAACAGTGGCCTGGCCACCACCGTGGCCAGGCCACTGCCGGCCACGGCAGCGGCGTGGCCGGAGAAGACGGCCACGGACCTGCCGTGGCCGGAGAAGACGGCAGCAGGTTAAAAAAAAAAAACATAAAAAAAAATTTTTTTTTTGGATTTTTGGGGCTAACCTTTGTGGGTAGCCGGAGTAGGAGGAGATCCTCGGGGGGGCTGGGAGTCGGAGGAGATCGCCGGCGTTTCGGGGGGGCTGGGAGTCACGGCGGCGTCGGCTAGGTCAGACCGGAAGGAGGAAAGAAGAAAGGGGGGGTTTAAATATAGGCAATTAGCGACGCCAATTTGGCGTCGCTAATTGCGTCGCAATAAATTTTTTTTTTTTTCTTAGCGACGCACGTGGGCGTCGCTAATCCATCATTAATAAATGTAAAAAAATTCTTTTATGAAAATATAGCGACGCCAATAAATGCGTCGCTAAAGCGTCGCTAACTTGGCGCCATCCCCTGGCGGGAAAAATAATTTTATTTTCTAATAATTGCGTCGCTAAGGCGTCGCAATATTTTTTTAATAATTTAAATTGATTAATAAAAAAAGTTATTACATATATTGCGACGCAATAAGTGCGTCGCAATTATTTTTAAAATATTTTTAAATGAAAATATTTAAATTTATTATAATAATTGCAACGACAAATTGCGTCGTAAATATTTTTTAATATTTTAATCAGTTATATGTATTCTAATAATATTGCGACACATATATTTTGTCGCAATATTTATTTATATTTTTTTAAAGTGTGTCGCTAAGGCGTCGCAAGCTATTTGTTAATATTTATAAATGATTATATTTATAATTAATGTTAATAATTACGACGATAAATTGCATCACAATTTATTCTATAAAATTTTTAATGATCCCGATCGGCCACGACCTATCTCGGACAGTTGCAATCCGTCAGAGATCGGCGACGATCCGACGGTAGCGATCGATCCAAGCCCTGATCCCTATCGGCCACGACCGATCTCGGACCGTGGCGATCCGTCCGAGATCGGCGACGATCCAACGGTTGCGATCGATCCAAGCCCTGATCTCGATCGGCGACGACCGATCTCGGACCGTGGCGATCCGTCCGAGATCGGCGATGACCGATCGCGGACCGCGGCTATCGGTCCGATCGGCAAAGGTCCGATGGTTGCGATCGATCCAAGCCCTGATCCCGATCGGCCACATCCTATCTCGGACAGTTGCAATCCGTCCGAGATCGGCGACGATCCGACGGTTGCGATCGATCCAAGCCCTGATTTCGATCGGCGACGACCGATTGCGGACCACGGCTATCGGTCCGATCGGCAAAGGTCCGACGGTTGTGATCAATCCAAGCCCTGATCCCGATCAGCCATGACCTATCTCGGACAGTTGCAATCCGTCCGAGATCGGCGACGATCCAACGGTTGCGATCGATCCAAGCCCTGATCCCGATCGGCGACGACCGATCGCGGACCGCGGCAATCGGTCCGATCGGCAAAGGTCCGACGGTTGTGATCAATCCAAGCCCTGATCCCGATCGGCCACGACCTATCTCGAACAGTTGCAATCCGTCCGAGATCGACGACGATCCGACTGTTGCGATCGATCCAAGCCCTGATCCCGATCGGCAACGGTCGATCTCGGACCGTGGCGATCCGTCTGAGATCGGCGACGATCCAACGGTTGCGATCGATCCAAGCCCTGATCTCGATCGGCGACGACCGATCTCGGACCGTGGCAATTGGTCTGATCGACAAAGATACGACGGTTGCGATCGATCCAAGCCCTGATCCCGATCGGCCACGACCGATCTCGGACCGTGGCGATCCGTCCGAGATCGGCGACGATCCAACGGTTGCGATCGATCCAAGCCCTGATCCCGATCGGCCACGACCGATCTCGGACCGTGGCGATCCGTCCGAGATCGGCGACGATCCGACGGTTGCGTTCGATCCAAGACCTGATCTCGATCGGCGACGACCGATGCAATATTTGCGTCGCAATTATTGCATCGCAATATTTGCATCGCAATATTAAAAATTTAAAATATTTAATTCTGCTAAAAACATTGCGACGCAAATCTTGCGTCGCAATATTTTTAATGATATAAAAAATTAATTTAAAAATATTGCGACGCAATATTTGCGTCGCAATATTAAAAATTTAAAATATTTAATTCTGCTAAAAACATTGCGACGCAAATATTGCATCGCAATATTTGTATTAATATTTATATTTCGTAAAAATTTAATTTAAAAATATTGCGACGCAATATTTGCATCGCAATATTAAAAATTAAATTTTTTTAAATTCTGCTAAAAACATTGCGACGCAAATATTGCGTCGCAATATTTTTATTGATATTTATATTTCATAAAAAATTAATTTAAAAATATTGCGACGCAATATTGCGTCGCAATATGAAAAATTAAATTTTTAATTCTGCTAAAACATTGCGATGCAAATATTGCGTCGCAATATTTTATTGATATTTATATTTCATAAAAAATTAATTTAAAAATATTGCGACGCAATATTTGCATCGCAATATTTTTAATGATATTTATAATTCATTAAAAATTAATTTAAAAATATTGCGACGCAATATTTGCGTCGCAATATTAAAAATTTAAAACATTGCGACGCAAAATTACGTCGCAATATTTTTATTGATATTTATTTCATAAAAATTAATTTAAAAATATTGCGATGCAATATTTGCGTCGCAATATTAAAAATTTAATTTTCTTAATTCTGCTTAAAACATTGCGACGCAAATATTGCGTCGCAATATTTTTTATTGATATTTATATTTCATAAAAATTAATTTAAAAATATTGCGACGCAATATTTGCGTCGCAATATTAAAAATTTAATTTTCTTAATTCTGCTAAAAACATTGCGACGCAAATATTGCGTCGCAATATTTTTTATTGATATTTATATTTTATAAAAAATTAATTTAAAAATATTGCGATGCAATATTTGCGTCGCAGTATTAAAAATTTAAAATATTTAATTCTGCTAAAAATATTGCGACGCAAAATATTGCGTCGCAATATTTTTAATACTATTTATACCTCATAAAAAATTAATTTAAAATATTGCGACGCAATATTTGCGTCGCAATATTAAAAATTTAATTTTCTTAATTCTGCTAAAAACATTGCGACGCAAATATGGCGTCGCAATATTTTTATTGATATTTATTTTATAAAAAATAATTTAAAAATATTGCGACGCAATATTTGCGTCGCAATATTAAAAATATAATTTTTTTTGGATTTTTTGGTTAATTGAGTCGCTGATGAGTCGCTAATGCGTCGCAATATTTTGTTGTCACAAAGGCGTCGCAAAGTGGTCGCAATTTAGCGACGCAATTTTGCGTTGCTAAATTTGCGTCGCTATTTCAGTATTTTCTTGTAGGGATATAATATATAGAGATATGATATAATCATCTCTTGGGAGCTCCCACCCCCGGGTTATGTCAAAGTGAATTTTGACGGTTCTGTTTTGGATCACGTGGCCGGATCTGGGTTTATTATTAGAGGGCCGGATGGAGTGATGCTTGCGGCTGGTGGTCACGGCTTCATTGACATCTCGGTCCCTATGGCGGAGCTCCAGGCTGCATGGGCTGGAATTACTTATGCAGTTCGCAAGTTGGGCTCTCCGCGATTAGTTATTGAGGGAGACTCGCTTACGGTGATCCGTTGGATCCGTTGGGATGCTGACCTTGACTCCCCCATCAACCCCTTATATGTGATATTTGGGCTTCTCTAGACCACCGGTGCGACATTGGTTCATCATATTTATAGGGAAGCCAATGCTGCTGCTGACTGGATCGCCTCTACTGTTGCCCGCTATCCTGGTCAGTGGGATTGGCACTTTGGTGACCCCTGTTCCATTATTTTACAGCAAATTATGTATTCTGATATCTCGGGCTTGACTCGCCAGACAGGTGTGATCGCTCGCTTGTAAAAAAAAAAAGGGATATAATATAGTTGCATAGGGATACAGGAATATGATGTATCAGCATAGGGACATCACATGTTCTATCATATCCCTACACTCTTATATTAAATCTTAGGGCTATTATATCATATTTTTGTATTATTATGTGGTGTGTTTACATGGTAAAGGCATGACCTGTATTGTCCTATATCATAAACGCTATTTTTTTTAAAAAAAGAAAGATAGTGATGACCAATGAGTAGCTTTGATATTCATGTGGATTTAATAATAAAGGAAATGATCAAATTTGAGCTTGACTATATATGAATGTAGCAAAATATGAAAATTTAATAAGTAATGTCATAAAAAATCTATCTCAATATACACCTTGAAGAGCTTCTAGAGCAGTTGAAGCACATTTGGCACTATCAAAGTCCAGGAAGCACCGGGCATGAGTCTTATCTCCAATCTGCATGCTAGGTTTGCAAATTATGAATAAACTTCTAAGTAGTAAAACTCACAAACATTATTTATTTAATATGTTTGAAAGAATTTTCAATTAGAAATACAAGCCATAAAGCCTGATTGCTTGGGCTTGAAGTAACTTGGGTCAAGTTGGGCCACACCCAGGCCAGAGCTCAATTCAATTTTTTTCTTTCCGAGCTGAGTTGACAATAGGTCTGATTTTTTTTTTTTTTCAAAATCATGTCTATATCTAAACCGAGCCCAAATACAAGCCTAGTTCAAAACTTAATTGGGTCAACATCAACTCATTTAGCTGATGAAATTAATTTTTAGTTTTTAAATGCTTGTGCAGAAATAAGTAATGTTTAAAATTATTGCACTTACTGTTTAAGAAATTTTTTAAGCTATTTAACATTTAATGATTTTGAGATTTGATTGGGTCTGATTTAGGTTTAGTAGATTATATTCAAGATAAAACTAAATCTGAAGTAAATGCTAAGCTAGAGATTTGGAGAGAGGCTTTAGAATCTAAAGGTCTCAAAATTAATGAAACTAAAACTGAATACATAAAATATAATTTTAATGGAAGTAAAAATACAAATGAAAAGACATTGAAGATTGCAAGCCAAGAGATACAAAGAAGTAAAAAATTTAGGTATTTAGGATCAATTATCCTGCAAGAAGGTAAAATAGGTGAAGATGTGAATCATAGAGTTAAAGTATGATGGATTAAGTGGAGGAGTGCTTCAAGAATATATAATCGATGCATCCTATTAAAATTGAAAGAAAAATTTTATAAAACCACTAATAGGCTACCAATGCTATATGGAGCAGAATATTGAGCAATACTGAAACAACATGTGAATAAATTAAGTGTAATAGAAATGTGTATGTTAAGATGGATATATGGTAAAATTTTAAAGATAGAATTAAAAATAAACATATACAAGAAATGATAGGTATAGCCCTAATTCAAGATAAAATGAAAAAACTGATTGCAGTGGTTGGGACATATATATATACAATGAAGACCTTTAGATGCTCTAGTTAAAAAGAGTAATCTTTTAACATTTCATGGTAATAATAAAGGTAGAGGTAGACTAAAACTGATATGGATAGATATAATTAAGAAAGATATAACTATTTATAATTTGAGTGTCGACTTAGTCCTGAATAGAGCAGAGTGGAGGAAGCAGATTTATATAGCCAACCCCATGTAGTTAGGAAAAGGCTTAGATAAGTAGAGTTGAGTTGAGTTGAGATTGGGTCTGATTTAGGTCTGATAAAGAGCAAAAGCTCTCTGAGCACACATTAGTAGATACCATTTAGTAGAACTTTAAGCGTACCTCAAGCCTAATTCATATTTTTTTGGGCCCTAACCTCCAAACCAAATTCGAACTGAATTGGCTCGCATCTGGCCAGTGGTCCAACTCGGATATTGGGCTAGTCCAGGCCCACTGTACATCATCCAAGTTGCCCTACAAATTTAGTGATGCAGTAAGGAAAGCTTTTTATGCATCGTGCGCGATGTGGGTCATGCGCATTGTTCACGATGATTAGCCTGCATGCGTGTGGTCGGCATGACCATGAATAAAATTACTTTTTTGTGTACCACATGCGCTAACGCACACATGCAGGGCAATCAGCGCACGGTACAGGAGAAGTTTTTTGATGCAGCAATAATACCCACGGACTTTTATATACATAAAAAATAAGCTAACCCCGTCTACATAAATAGCGATGCCATAGTTTGAGTTAGCGCCAAGAAAAGCCACGATACAAGGGAAGTCACCACCGCGATAGATCGACCCATCTCTCCGATGATGGCCAGGACGCTGCTTCCCCTCCTCCGTCTATTGCCTTCCCTCGATTCTCGGCAGCAAAGAGAAGGTCTTCTTCTCCATTCCACCCTCCTCTTTAAGAACTTCTCGAGTTACTTTCTTTTGCCTTCATTCTTTTCTCACCCAGAACTAACTCCCTTCTTGCCCCTCGCTAGATTGAAGAAGGCCATCATCGAGGACTGTGTGATGCCCCTCCCAATAGTCCCATATTGGAAATTGAGAGTTAGTTGTACGGTTTATAACCGGTTAAGAAAGATGAACAAGTACCAATTGGATATCTTTTGGACTGTGGTGGCCCAAGTTGGTGTGGACCTTGTCCGTCTTGCTTTATTGTAACGAAACAGATTCATGGGTGCTGCGGGCCCGAGGCCTGAATCGTTATAGTATGGTATCAGAGCCATACACCAGTCGAAAGTGCAGGAGCTAAGTGCCACACAAGACAAAGTGCTACATCGATGGGAGCCACCTCTTGAACCTATAGGGGCCACAGAAGGTGAGGGCCATAAGGCAAAGTTCTACATTGATGGGAGCCACCTCTTGAACCTGTGAGGGCCACCTCTAGAATCCTATCTACCTGATGGTTGTGATCAATTGGCCCTGGCGACGAGGACATCCCCTCTGTAAGGAGGGTAGATTGTGATGCCCCTCCCAATAGTCCCATATCAAAAAATTAAGAGTTGGTTGTATGGTTTATAACCGGTTAAGGAAGATGGACAAGTATCAATTGGATCCATTTTGGGTTGTGGTGGCCCAAGTTGGTGTGGACCTTGTTTGTCTTGCTTTCTTGTAACAAAATGGGTTCATGGGTACTGCAGGCCCAGGGCCCGGGTCGTTACAGACTACAAGAAGGAGAAGAAAAAAAAGGAGAAGGAGGGCAGTAGTGGTCCCATCCAAGCATTGTAATTTCTTGAAATCTTTAAATTCCCAACACCACCTCTTGGCCATCCTATTCTCAGCGTCTCCTTTCCTTTTTCGTTTCCCTTTCATGCAGCAAAAAGTTGAACAAGGAAAGAAGAAGTAAAGGCCATCGCCGTCTCAACTGCGCAACATCCAAAGATGCTGGAACCCTAGCCCGACGACGTCGAAGAGACCATCCCTCCCAATTACGGTGAGGAAATAGCCATCGAGGTGGCTGCGATGGTGGCGGTGGCGAAGGTCGCGATCATGCTAGCCTGCTTCATAGTCGCCCTACTGAGCCAATTCTTCGGCAAATTCCTGCTTCCCCCGTGTTTCATCATCACCAACTACCCCATCCTGTGGATCCCCATGCCGTGGGTGGTACTTGCGGTGGCTCTTTGCCTTAAGAAACTGAGAAGCCGCTTCAAGAACCGAAGCTACTGGTGATCGCAAAGATGAAAGCATTGACAAGGCCACTAACATCTTTTCATTGAGATCTATGGTGTTGGCGGGCACCGGATGGTCCCGCCACCGATGCAGCCGCAAGAGGTGGCAATTTTCCCTATCTCATCATCGTAGTCTGTGGTGTTTGTTGAGATAATGCAGAATTAGGTGTCCCACGTTCTCCTACTTTGTAGTTGGATAACACAAAGTCTCACATTCTCTTACTTTATAATTGTTGAAAGACCAAGTCACTCTACGTGTCCCATATTTTATTTTTAGTTTATCTGTACATGGGCTTTATCTTTTCAGTTTACCTGTATGTGGACTAGTTAGTTTCGCACGCTATTAGATAGTAGGTAACATGCCTCTAATTTCTTGCTGCACGATGTTTCCTTCTGTCTCTATTTAAACCTTTGTAAATGACATCATTATAGATAATACAGAGAGCAAGTTTATCCTTTTATTTTTGTCTTCTCCCAAAATTAGCCTTAACAATTTTATTTCTCTTCTCAACTTTCTAACCATCGTTGAAGAAGCCCCTACTCTCAAAATATTTAGTCCCATTTTTTTATCAAGTGGTATCAGAGCCAATGGCATTCAATGGCAATACCATCAGCCCGGTGATCCCAATATTCAAAGGAGAAGGCTACAATTTCTGGAGCAAGAAGATGAAGACTCTTTTTATCTCACAACATTTATGGGAATTGATGGAGAAAGGCCTACCAGAGGAAGAAGCATTAAAGCTAGAGAACATAAAAAAGAATGCCAAAGCTCTTTTTTTCCTCGAATTTCAGCAGCTACAACCTCCAAAGATGCTTGGGATTTATTGCAAGAAGAATATCAAGGTAATATTAAGGTATTAACTATCAAACTCCAAACTCTTCGTCAGAAATTTAAGACATTGAGCATGAAAGATGATGATTCTTTAGATCAGCATTTTTTAAAAGTTCTAGAAATTGTTAATCAAATAAAAATTTATGGTAAAAATTTATATGATCAAAGGGTTGTTAAAATAATATTACGAAGTTTGTCAGTTAAGTATGATCATATTGTAGCTGCCATAGAAGAATCCAAGGATCTAACCAAACTTTTAGTTAGTGCATTACTTGGCTCTCTTCAGCCACATGATAACAGATTGAAAAGGTCCAATGAAAGTATAGTGGAAAAAGCCTTTCATTTTAAGGTGAATGCTCCAAAGAAAAGCATTAATCAACATTGTACACCAAGAGATAGAGGAGGTTCATTTCGAGGCAGAAGAGGTGGAGGACGTCTTGGTAAAGTTTATCAGAATCGCAATGAAGGTAATGACCGAGGTGAAAATTTTAAACCTTTTCAGTATAATTATTGCAAGAGATATGGTCATATTGAAAGGTTTTGTCAAATAAAAGAAAGTAATGAAAAGGAAGAAATCTCTAAGCCTCTTCTTTGTCATTTTTACAAAAAGTATGGCCACATTGAGCATTTTTATAGATTGAAAGAAAAACAAGCAAATTTTGCAGAAGAACATGAAAAGGAGTCAAATAAAAATTTATTTCTTGCATGCTTTACTGCAAAAGAATGTCCTAAAGAAGTTTGGTATATTGATAGTGGATGCAACAATCATATGACAGGTCGTGTAGAGATCTTTTCTTATTTGGACAAATCTGTTACTACAAAGGTAAAAATGGGTGATGGTAATATTCGAGAAGCTCATGGAAAAGGTATTGTGAAACTTGATTTCTATGGCTTAAAATCAATTGAAAATGTTTATATATTCCCAACTTGAAGTTTAATTTGTTGAGTGTTGGGCAATTTTTGACTGAAGGTTATTCACTTATTTTTAAAGATTTAAGATGTCGTATTTATGACAACACTAAGAGTTCACTTATTATTGACATACCTATGATTGAAAATAAACTTTTCTATCTAAGTCTTGATCATGCCTTGAATGTCTCATTAGCAAATGATAATATGTTATGGCATCATAGATATGGACATTTGGGTTATCACAATTTGAAGCTTTTATCAAAAAGGAATATGGTGTATGGGTTGCCTAGAATTATGAAGAATGATCATATATGCGAGAGTTGTGTACTTGGAAAGCATTACGAGAATGTTTTTTCAAAAGAAAAGACTTGGCGGGCCTCAAAACCACTTGAACTGGTGCATGCAGGTTTATATGGACCAATGCAATCTCCATCCTTAGACAATAGCAAGTATTTTATTATTTTTGTTGATGATTTTAGCAGAATCACATGAGTATATTTTGTTAAAGTAAAGTCAAATAGCTTCTCTGTATTCAAAAGGTTTAAATGCTTTGTTGAAAAGAATAGTGGCCATGCAATGAAGGTATTGCGAACTGATAGGGGTGGATAATTTATTTCAAAAGAATTCATTTTTTTTTGTAAAGATAATGGCATTCACAGGTAATTGATTGCAAGCTTCACACCACAACAACATGGAGTAGTAGACAAAAGAATAGGAGTCTTGTTGAGATGGAAAAAAGTATGATTAAAGTAAAAGGGCTTCCTAACAATTTCTGAGCCGAAGCAGTTCATACCGCTACTTATATACTCAATCGTAGCCCCACATCTTTACTTCAAGGCATAACATCATTCGAAGCTTGGCATGGATGGAGACCAAAGGTAACTCATTTTAAAGTATTTGGGTGTCTTGCTTATGTTCACATTCCATTTCAGAAAAGGAAAAATTTAGATGATAATAGCATGAAATGTATCTTTATTGGTTATAGCATTGAAAGCAAGGCTTATCGATTTTATAATCCTATAACTCAAAGGCTTGTCGTTAGTCAGGATGTGATAGTTGATCAGCAGAATGTATGAAATTGGAATGAATTACAGAATACAATAATAGGCAGAGTTCAAGCTAAAGAAACATCAATGGCCTTTGATGATGAAAGTGAAGATTTAATTGATCCAAATCAATCTTCACCAAGGACTACACCTGTGCAGTCTACACCTGTAAGTTCTCCTTATTCATCATATTCTGAATCTCCTCTAAGAAAGATAAAATCATTGATTGATATATATGAAAGATGCCAGTTTACTTTTATTGATGAACCAAGCTATTTTGAAGAAGCAATAAAGCACAAAGAATGGTGCAAAGCTATGGATGATGAAATTTTAGCATTAATAAAAAATGGTACTTGGGAGCTCATAGATCTACCACCTAACCATGAAACTATTGGTTTAAAATGGATATACAAAATCAAATACAAAGCAGATGGATCAATCCAAAAATTTAAAGCAATGATTGTTGCAAAGGGCTATATGCAGCAAGAAGGTATTGATTTTGTAGAAACTTATGCTCTGGTAGCTAGATTTGATACAATTAGAATAGTTTTATCTACAACTGCTCATTATCAATGGAATGTTTTTCAACTTGATGTCAAATCAGCTTTTTTGAATGATTTTTTGGATGAAGAAGTATATATGCAGCAACGACAGGGCTATGAAGTTGTTAATGAAGAAAAGAAGTTGTATCGATTACGGAAGGCACTTTATGGACTTAAGCAGGCACCTAGAGTATGGTATGAAAGGATTGACCAGCACTTTGTATATAATGGCTTTCAAAGGAGCAAAAGTGAGCCCACCTTATATGTCGAGTCAAAAGGTACAAATATTCTTATGGTTTGTTTATATATTGATGACTTGATATATACAGGCAATAGTGATGAACTGGTTGCCAAATTTAAAAATAGTATGATTAGAAACTTTGAGATGTCAGATCTTGGCTTGATGAATTACTTTCTTGGTTTGGAAGTAAAACAATTTGGTGATGAAATTTTTGTCTTCCAAGAGAAGTATGTAAAAGATCTTCAAAAATTTGCAATGTCTGATTGCAAGCCAATGAAGACTCTAATGAACACTGTTGAGAAATTTAGCCAAAATGATGGAGAAGAACAGATTGATGCACATATATATGTACAAGAGTCTAATTGAAAGTTTGCTATATCTCATAAATATTCGTCCAGACATTTGTATGCAATAAGTTTGCTATCAAGGTTCATGCAAAGTCCAAGCAAAATTCATCTTGTGGCAGCAAAAAGAGTATTGAGATATTTAAAAGGAACTATTACCTATGGTATTTCATACACTAATGCTAACAAATTATCTTTGTGTGGTTTTTTTGATAGTGATTGGGCAAGTTCAGTTGATGATCGAAGAAGCACTTCTGGTTACATCTTTACCCTTGGAACTGGATCAATATCTTGGAGTTCAAAGAAACAAAGTACTATAGTACTATCATCATCTGAAGCTGAGTACGTAGCCATTACTGTTGCAGCTTGTCACGCTATCTGGTTGCAAAGAGTATTGGATGATTTAAAACTATCACAGAAAAGCCCAACTACTATCTACTGTGATAATCAATCAACAATTGCAATGACAAAGAATCCGGTATTTCATCAACGAACAAAGTATATTGAACTTTGCCATCATTTTGTTCGTGAACTAGTAAGTAATGAAAGTATTGAACTGAAATTTTGCAACACCAAAGAATAATTAGCAGATATCATCACAAAAGCATTGTCATTAGAAAGCTTTTTATATTTAAGAGAAAAATTGAGAGTATCTGCATTAAGGGGGAGTGTTGAGATAATGTAGAATTAGGTGTCCCACATTCTCCTACTTTGTAGTTATTGAAAGACCAAGTCACTCTACGTGTCCTATGTTTTATTTTTAGTTTATCTATTCGTGGGTTTTATCTGTATGTGGGCTTTATCTTTTTAGTTTATCTGTATGTGGGCTAGTTAGTTTCGCACGTTATTAGATAGTGGATAACATGCCTCTAATTTCTTGCTGCACGATGTTTCCTTCCGTCTCTATTTAAACCTTTGTAAATGACATCATTTTAGATAATACAAAGAGCAAGTTTATCCTTTTACTTTTATCTTCTCCCAAAATTAGTCTTAACAATTTTATTTCTCTTCTCAACTTTCTAACCACCATTGAAGAATCCCTGCTCTCAAAATATTTAGTCCCGTTTTTGTATTAGTGTTTGCTGTGCCGGCGGCAATGAGGCGAGTGCGGCGGATGTGCAGGTAGGGGGAGAGAGCCATCACCGAAGTGAGAGGGAGAAAGGTTGAAATGACTGGAAAGGCGGTTAGCGATGGCAGAGGAAACAATGCTTGGTGAAGATCGATGGTGCAGAAAGTTCTACTTAACCTTCAGCTACATATTCTTTAGTTCTTTGTTATGGTTCTCATGCTGAGAGTTCTTGAATCTTTTGTGCTCGATATGAGCTTAAATTGCGATCTAAAATTGTAGCATAAAACAGACACTTGAGCTGTTCGATCACATATCTTTTACCTCCTATTGAGGCACTAAAGTCTTTTGCCTCCGGCTGACTGGCTTTGTAAATCCATCCTTCGTCGTCATGTTTTCCATTCAATAGAGGTTTTTACTTTTTAGGCTATCTTTTCGGCAGATGTCAATGCTATTGTCCTTCAATTTTTTGCCATCTCTTGAAGCAACTTCTTTGCAATATGGGCTCTAACTTGTATTAACTAACTTGTCGCAAAACCTGGAAGTCATATGACCACTGATCTTAAATCTTTTTTTATACTAATGCTTTTTGGATAATGGATATATCGTGTTTTCGCCGATATTTGCGAGATCATGCATCTATTTCGCGTTCGTTCTTCGCAGGATTAAGCATGTATTTTGCTTGGTTTCTTCTTGAGATCATGCACGTACGTGCTTCATTGCACGTTATGATGAGGTGCTAGCATGCATCTGCAAGTGATTCAATATGAATATACATTAACCAGAAAAGCCTCAGGTATATTATTTTCTAACGGAAGGATCTTAATCTTTACCAGAGACGGTGGGTGAAACTAAAGGATTATGATTGCCCCATTTATTTTCCTTTGGATAAGACTAATGTGGTGGTATATTGAGGTTCTAAAGCAATAATTAATTTTGAAGCTTCATAAGGTACCGAATCAAAGGGTTCAATTGGAAATTTATTATCCCAAAATATTCTTGGCACATTTTACAATTCAGCTTATATTGTTGGGTCCTATTAAAGAAGCTTAGAATAAAGATTCTCAATTAAATAAACTTATGGACAATATGAGAAAGGGTGAAAGTCCGAGTTTGCACTAGGAGCTGTTAGGATACAACGAAGGTTATGTGTTTTGGGCATGGATGAATTAAGGAAAAGGATTAAGGAGAAGACACATTATTTGGCCTATATTTTTTTATTCAGGATCTGCCAAAATGTATCAAGACTTGAAGAGTTTATACTGATGGGAAAATATGAAGGAAGATATCGCTGATTTTATTTTGAGATGTCTCATATATATCAACAAGTAAAAACTGAATAAGAGAAACCCTCGGGGTCCTTCAACCTCTTCCAATTTGTGATGGGTTTACTTCTTACTCATGATAAGCATGATTCCATATAGGTGATAGTGAACCGATTGACCAAGTTTGTTCACTTCCTATTGATGAATACCACTTATGATTTTATAAAGTTATTCCAGCTCCATATCGATAAGATTGTTTGTGTCCGTAGGGTTTCATTTTCCATTGTTTCAAAATTGAGGCTCCCAATTTACTTCCCATTTCTAGAACAAACTTCGAGAGAGCTTAAGTAGTCTCATTTAAATTTTAATATCATATTCTATCCTTAGATTGATGGGTAGTTGGAGAGGACAATTCAAATATTAGAGGACATGCTTTCAGCTTGTGTGAATCTTAGTGGCAGTTAGGATCGACATCTTTCTTTAATTACATTTGCCTATAATAATAGTTTTCAATCCATGATTCAAATGGCTTATATGAAGCTTTGTGTGGCCGTAAATGCCAGTCACCATTATATTCAGAAGAAGTTGGAGAAAAGAAGCATATGAAACTTATATTGGGACCTAGGGTGCTTGAAAGGAATCATGAGAAAATTCAATTGGTTTGAGAAAGGATGTTAACAGTCACTGCAACAAATTGCTGCTATTCTGCCGCTAAATATGTCATTTGCCGATGCTTTTAAGCATCGGCAAATATTATCCCAATAAGCATCGGCAAATATTGTTCCGATGCTTTCACAGGCATCGGAAAAGCAGGGGTGGAGACGAAAAATTTTGATGCTTTTAAAAAGCATTGGGAAGGCGTCGAGTAGTGCCGACGATTTTAAGCTGCACACACCTTGAAATGTTTGATGCATATCCATCAGGTACTTTAATATTTTTCAATACTGTAAGAAAATTATTTTTTTCTTAAGGAGACATTGTATAAGATGCAGGAGGCAAATAAATTCTATCATTAGCAAACATTATGGGATGAAGCTCCAGTCGGATACCCAATTCTTTTAAATCCAATCGTGCCTTCATGTTATCTTTGGTCTTTCCATCAAGATTCAACAATGTTCCAAGCAGATTATCACAAACATTCTTTTCTATGTGCATGACATCAAGATTATGCCGAATCAGAATATGTTCCTAATAAGGTAAGTCAAAAAAGATACTTCTTTTCTTCCATATATATTTGATAGGCTGATTTGTGGATGCTATCTGTACATCTTCCTTATTTTCTTTTTCAAAAAAATTATCTCGTTCTTCAAATACCTGTGCATCCATACTACCAATTGTCACTTCTTCTTGATCATTCCTTTCTCTTTTCTAGACTTTGAGAATTTACCATATATGTAACTGATGGAATCAATTTGCATACGAACATTAGTTCCAGACGATAGAATAGGTGCACATCCCAATTCTATGGTACTATCAAATAAATCTTTCTAAAATAAAACGGATAATTTGGTTCTAACCATCGACGATGTCCCATATAACAAAATTTTTCTCCATGTTTTAACCAAATTGAATGTGTCGAATCTTCACAACAAGGACATACAACCCTTCCCTTTGTACTCCAGCCAGATAAATTGGCATATGCTGAAAAATTATTAATAGTCCACAACAAAGCTGCCCGTAGTTTAAATGTTTCACCATTTGAAGCATCAATTACATCGACACCTTTCCATAACTGTTTCAATTCCTTTATTAAAGGCTGTAGAAAAATATCAATATCATTTTCTAGACCCTTATAATCTGGAATAACCATTGACAAGATAAGTAAGGATTGCTTCATGCACAACCATGGTGGTAATTGTATGGTATTAGAATAACTGGCCAAGTGCTATATGTAGAATTTAGAATTCGAAAAGGATTGAAGCCATCTGAAGCTAAACCCAAACGAACATTACGAATATCAGAAGCAAAATTAGAATGCCTAGCATCAAATGCTTTCCATGATAAACTATCTGCTGGATGTCTCAACATTTCATCCTTCGTACGCCCTTCATCATGCCATCTCATTAATGAAGCTATTTTCGATGATGAATATAGCTTTTTCAATCGAGGAATAAGAGGAAAGTAATGCAATACCTTCATCAATTTTTTTTTTGTTTTGTTCGTTACATCATCATCATCCTCTTCATGAGTTATCCATCGTGAAGATCCGCATACATTGCATGACTCTCGATCAGCATTTCCACCATGATATAAAATACAGTCTTTCGGACAACTATGGATCTTTCGATATCCAAGATTTAATTTATTGACAACTTTCTTTGCTTCATAATAAGAGGATGGTAAACCAGTGCCTTCTAAAAAAGCATCCTTTAGTAATTTGAGAAGCATGGTAAAACTCTTTCCGAACCATCAATTCATATATTTTATATGAAATAAATGTTTAAGAAAAGAGATCTTAGAAAATTTCAAACAATCTGGATATAATTGTTCATCTGCATCATTAATTAAATTATGATACCGAGCTGACTCATGCATCTGCTCCTCAACAATTTTTTGTTCCATAAATGTAGAACCATCGCATATTCTATCCGTTTCATGTATATTAGTTGAACCTCCAAAGTTTTGAACACTATGTTAAAAAGCATCTGTGATCAAACCTGTCATATCATCTCCTACAAGGTTATCTTGCATATTACCATATCCAAGATCAGACAAGGAGGGTTGATTACTTGATAATGGCAATATATATTCTCCATGAAAAACCCACTCAGTATAACCTCTTGAAAAACCATTTCATATCAAATATTCTTCAATGGTTTGTGGATCTAAATAAGAATTGTTAACACATCACCGATACGGACATGAAATCTTTCCATTCAAACTATCTTTATCCATACCAAATTTAATGAAATCACGAACTCCATCTAAATATTCTTTTGTATTTCTCGGTTTATTTATCCAACTTTTATCCATTGTAGGATAAATGATCGATAAACAACCAACTTTTATCCAATATCCTATACGTATTTTACCATCATAAGTGTTCGACATTTAGTAGCACAAGCATATGTCAGAATAAATAATAATATGATAAAAGAAACTCTACTCTTCACAAGATTGACAATATCTACAAAATAGGTTATACTACAATGCCATCATAACTGTATTTTATGGATTCTATTAACGAGTCTTTAACAACAACCCCGCTACCATATGAACATAAATGAGTAGATCTCTTCTTTTCTTTTCTTTTCTTTTATTTCTTTAATGTAATTACAAGTGATTATTATCATTATCTAATATAATTTATGTGCACAAGCTTAATTTCATAAGCAGCTAGATAAGTTATACTCAATGAAACTTTTCACTCAAACACAACATATTTAGGCATGTGCCTAATTTTCAAATTCCAAAATAATAGTATGCTCCAAATTTCTGAAACTAAACATGCCAAAATAAATAATAATCATAAAATTAATGCTTTAATCAACCAAAATATGCCTCAATATGCATTATACATTATATGAATACAATTAACACATTTCAAGGATGGTCCAAAAAAACAAAAACAAAAACAATGATAATAAGGCTGGTTTAATAATGGAAAACAACCAAAAAAAATTAACAAAAAAATAATTTTGTTAAACCAATTCCAAATAGGTTGAACTGGCTCAAGATATGGTCCAATCCTAGTTTATAAGGCCAATTCAAAGGTGAAAAAAAAAGATGAAATGGGTTCAAGGCTCAATCTGTATTGGTTCATTGGACTGAACCTAGAGGTCCTCTAAAGGTCATCAAAGCAAGTCTCGCAATAGGGTTCAAAGTAGTGAATGAAGCTAGAACAGGGCAAAGGGCAAACAAAAACCCTAAAGATCTTAGCAGTTGGTAAGCCATGGAGGTTTTTCAGAGTGATCAATGACAAATTTAGAGAAAAGGAAACCCAAAGAAGAAAGGAAATAGCTTACCAGCAGATTTTTGGGATCAAAATCTGAAGGAAAAAGGGCACGGCTTCAAGGAAGAAGAATGTCTTCTTTCTATCTTCCGATCCACAAATCCAGAGGACCAAGCCTTAGGCCGATGTCAAAAGCCATCCCCACAATGAAAATTAGCAACCAAGACCCTAGCCCTGGACTGAAAAAGAACTTACATGGGTTAAAATTAACATGGGCAAAGAGTAAAAGAAATAGGTTTTATCTTCGGAAAAGAGAGAGAAGAGATGCCGATACACCTCCGTTGGGGAAGAGAGAGTCCACAGAGTAAAGATCGACAAGGAGGAGGGGGAGGAAAAGGATCGGAGATTAAATCGGCAGGGAGGCGGGCAGGAGCTAGGGCAGCAATATCAGAACAATCAAGGGAAGGGAGGGAGCTAGGGCACAATAAATGTATCGGTATATCCCGATGCTAATAAGCGTCATTACGTGCCGATGCTTTTTCAAAGCATCGGCACGCCATGCGACCTCCCGACACAACAACTAAGCATCGAAAAAAAGAGTCGGGATACGGATATTTACTAAAGCTATCGACGCTAATAAGTGTCGAGCGTCGGCAGGCTGCCGGAGCTCCCGACTCTTCCCGCTAGCATTGAAAAAAATGAGTCAGGATACCGATAATTTATTGTATCTGCCGACGTTAGATTTGATATGTGTACATTATTTATATTTACATAGATTTGATTTATGTCCTTTTTTTATACCTTTATATCTATAATTTTATATATTGATCATGTTGTAGGCTGATATTGGATTAGATCCAATATCTTATTGCTTCCGTTGCGTATTTATTTTAGTAAATTTTAAAATGCATATCTGTAGCCTACGAAAGTTAAACGCACGACCTTTCGATGCTACAACTAAGCATCGGGAAAAAGAGTCAGGATACGGGTACTTACTAAAGCTTTCGATGCTAATAAGCGTTGCCGGAGTTCCTGATGCTTTTCGCTAGCATCGAAAAAAATGAGTCGGGATACCGATATTTTACTGTAGCTGCCGACGCTAATAAGCATCGTTATCTGGCGATGCTTATAAACATCGGCAGCTGCCGACGCTATTTAAAAGCGTTGAAAGGTTGTGGGAGCTCCCGATGCTTTTCCTTAGCATCGGGAAAAAAGAGTTGGGATACACTACTTTTGCTGTAGTGAGTTCAAAGTAGATAGAAAGCAAATGCTGATCATCGATACGGGTAACTTGGAATTTAAAATTGGAGATCACGTGTTCCTTGAGGTTTCTTCTATGAAAGGTATTGCGGGACTTGGGGAAAAGGGGAAGTTGAGTCCGTGATATATAAGTCCATTTGATATTTTAGAAATAGTTGGGGCAGCAGCCTATCGGTTAGCACTTCCTTTAACTTTTCTTAGGTTTATCTAATTTTTCATGCCTCAATGCTTTGAAAATATTTGCCCAATCCGTCTCATGTCTTAACATCATAATTGGTCCAATTTAAAGAAAATATGTCATATGAAGAGAAACCAACAAAAATACTAGATCATCAGACTAATTTTAAAGAGGTACTTTTGGTTAAGGTATTATGGTAAAATCAATTACTCGAGGAAGCCACATAGGAAACTAGATTAGATGTGAATCAAATACTTCTCTTCTTTAAGGATCTAGGTAAGTAATACTAATTTAAATTAAGAGACTAATTTTTTTTAATATACAAAGGACGTAATAACACTCCAATCTTCGATCTAGTAACATATTGTGGTTTGAACTATAAAGATAATTTTAACTTAAAAATATTATAGTAAGTTAAATTGTACTATAAACTTTGGATCAAGCTAGTATAAGTTTATATAAAGTTGACTATTGCGATATTGTTTAGGTTGGAGAACCTTGAAAGTTTGACTAAATATTGACTGAAACCTTATAAATTACAATTCAAGAGAACTTCTCTAAAATTTTGTTTGATTATTATTCCTAAGTTACATTAATTTTTTAAGATTTTTGTCCTACTAGAAGTACCTTAACTCACTATTAGACAAAGTACTATTTCCTTTTTTTTTGATTTTATTCTTGAAATAAAGATTTAACTTTTTATTTTTATTTTTTTAATAATTTTGTTGAATTCAAATGAAGAGTATTTTCTTATTTGCATGAGAAATCTTAATCATTTACGTAAATAATTTAGAATAGAATTAAGCTATACAATATGAGTAATTTGGCCATTTAGCAGTGCCATTTAATGCCTAGCTTCGATTGACTGCTCTACCTTATACATAGCTTAAAATGATTTTATATCATTTTTTCTCAATTTGAGGCACCTATGATTCTTTTTCCCTGATTCTCTTCATTTTTCTCCTTTTCAAACTTTTCTCTATTAGTATTTTCCTTTCATATCTTAGATCTATGCACCTAGGCCTATTGTTCAATAATTTTTTCCAAATTAAGGGCTACCAAGGTAAAATTTTAAGGAGTTTTAATTTTTATTCAATCAAAACCCTTCTGTTTTAGAAAACATTTTAGGATTTTTATTGTTTTGTTTTAGTTTTCAACCTAGGCTTTAAATTTATCCATGGTATTTATATAACAGCATATAATCATCTTTATTTCCTATTCTATTGGTGTTGAAATTTCTTCTTCTATATCATTAATTATTATTCTTAGTGCCTTGACAGATTTATCACCCACGTCCACATGAAATCCAAGTAGATTGGTATGACTTGGATTTTTTAAGGACTTCTAGTGGTTGATTGTAAGTAGATCATAATTCATATAATATGTTTAACTAATTTACATAATAAATTTCTTATGAAATAATTTATATTTTTGATTATCTATAAGTATATAATAATCCTTGCAGTATGATTAGCTGATTTAATAATAAATCTTTTATGAAGTAAGAGATATGTTGACCTTAGTATGTGTTCATAGTTTCTTTTGTTATCTATTCATGATATGATTTAATCTATGGGTTTATGATAGTGTTATGTAGCATGATTCCTACACGGGCTAATGAGGATGAGAAAGGATGAGTGATATATATATATATATATAAGACTTTATGCCTTAAAGAACCATTGATTATCAAGTACCACATATTGACTAACAACCTTATATTCTCATAAATGATAGATAATCACGCAGATTTCCTTATGTCATTAAAAATAATTATCTAAATTTTTTCTGTAATTGCATGATCATATGATCAGTTGATGATAATCTAAACTTTGATATATTATATAAGTCCACATGATAAGTGCCTTTTACATTGTAATGCGACTTATGTATAATAGACCAGTATCTAAATATTTCCTCTAGTAAGATTGATACTAGCCTCATGTGAGGGTCACACATGTGATTTGCTTTGATTTGACTACTAGCAATCTTCTATCTGGGCCTTCACACCATTTGTGCAAAGTTGTGGGCTTTTAGGCTATTTGTTTGAGTGACTCTCCATAGTTTTGCTTGTTGTTCACTGTTGCCACAATTTTTATAATATGCATTTTTATGTACGAAATGTGTACTATTTATTTACTAATTTTATTTCTAATACTTTTGAACCTTTAAGTTGGTTATTTAGAACCACTCTTAAAAGATGGTGCATCACTATTTATGATATATATATATATATGTGTGTGTGTGTGTGTGTGTGTGTATTTAACTATACTTCCTTACCTATTCTTACTTGTATATTTATTGATTATATAATTAATTAATAGTGTTGCACTTGTCCTCACTTGCTCTACGATAACTCGAGATTAGATGAATTTATTTCTATCAAAGATTTGGTTGCATATACGATTTAAGCAACTCATTGGCAATCCAAATTGAGCATTAAAAACATTATATTCTAACACAAATCTTATCTTAAACTAATAAAAAATAAAGATAAATCAAGAAATAAATAATAATTATATATTATATTATATTATAAAATAATAGTTTCTCAATTCAACTCAACTCATCTAAGCTTTTTTTTCAACTACATGGGATCGGCTACATGAATCTACTTCCTTCATGACTCTACTCTATTTAGGATCAAGTCGACATTAAAATTACAAATAGTTATATCTTTTTTAATTATTTATATACATGTTAGTTTAGGTCTACCTCTACCTCTATCCTTACTATGGATTGTTAAAAAGTTACCATTTCTAACTAAAGCATGTAAAGATCGACGTTGTATATGTCTAATTATAAAAAATAGATTAATTTATAAAATTTATTTTTAGAAATTTTAAATTTTTTATATTATTTTTATTTTTAAAAATTTAAATTAAAGCATGAGGTGCATGGGCATCCGAGGATTGGCTATATAAAATTAGCTAACCCGGTCTATATAACTAGCCGCGCCCAAGAAAAGTGCTTCGGCGCTGCTACGTGCCATCCGTGGATTGGTTCTTCAAGTATCCAACCTTTGAATTCGGACCAGTCCTCTCATGCCACATCGTGTGGATAGAGTTTGGTCCAACAGCTGATCACCCTAGCTGATCGCGATCTGGCTGGGCTGCTTGTCAGCCGGCGTATGGAACCCGATCTCCCACAAAGCCGTTTCTGGCCCGTGTCTCATTATCATCGTCATCATGCCATTGCTGGTGTGGTCCGTATGTGCGATGCTCAGGGTGGTTGCTATAAGAATTGCAGATATCGATGATCTCGTGATGTTGCCAATACAGCCGCCGATTATTCCTAACGGGAGAGAGCCATCACCGGAGGAGTGAGAGGGAGAGAGAGGTTGAAATGTCTGGTGAGGCGGTCAGCGATGGCAGAGGACAAATGCTTGATGAAGATCGATGGTGCTGAAAGGAGAAGATGTTAGGAGTTCAGTTGGTCTGATGACTTAGCGGTGGTTCTTGGTTGAAGATGTTAGGAGTTCAGTTGGCCTGGCTTTGTTTGTTAGGGACGCATAGAACTGTAGCTCTACTTAAACTTCAGCTAAATATTCTTTAGTTCTTTGCTATGATTCGCATGTTAAGAGTTCTTGAATATTTTGTGCCCGATGGGTGCTTATGTTGTGGTCTGAAGTTATTGCATAAAACTGATACTTGAGTCTGTTGGGCCCATGGCCCACTTATTCAGCCTATTAGGGCAAAAGGGAGCGCTACTCCTTTTTCTATCAGGATTTATTCTCTCTCTTTTATAAAAAAAAGAGCAGCCGCTTCCTTTTTTGGTTTTTCTTTTTTTAAGGAGCAGCCGTCTGGAAAAAGAGGTGAAGGAGATGATAAAAAAAGAGATACGGGACTAACAGATTTTGAAAGTAGGGACTTCCTCAACGATGGTTAGAAAGTTGAGAAGGAAAATAAAATTGCTAAGGATAATTTTGGGAGAAGGCAAAAAAATAAAAGGATAAACTTGCTCTTCATTATCTCGAATGATGTCATTTACAGAGGTTTAAATAGAGATGAAAGAAACATCGTGCAGCAAGAAATTAGAGGCACGTTACCCACTATCTAATAACGTGCGAAACTAATTAGCCCACGTACAGATAAACTTAAAAGATAAAACCCACGAACAGATAAACATGGGACACGTAGAGTGACTTGGTCTAAGTAGGAGAACGTGGACTCTGCGTTATCCAACTGCAAAGTAGGAGAACGTGGGACACTCAATTCTGCATTATCTCAACACTCCCCCTTAATGCAGATACTCCCAATTTTTCTCTTAAATATAAAAAGCTTTCCAATGGCAATGCTTTTGTGAAGATATCTGCTAATTGTTCTTTGGTGTTGCAAAATTGCAGTTCAATACTTCCATTAGTCACTAGTTCACGAACAAAATGATGTCGAAGTTCAATGTGCTTTGTCCGCTGATGAAACACTGGATTCTTTGTCATTGCAATTGTGGATTGATTGTCACAGTTGATAGTAGTTGGGCCCTTTTGTGTTAGTTTTAAATCCTCCAATACTCTACGCAACCAGATAGCATGACAAGCTGCAGCAGTAACGGCTACGTACTCAGCTTAGATGATGATAGTGCTATAGTACTTTGTTTCTTTGAACTCCAAGATATTGCTCCAGATCCAAGGGTGAAGATGTAACCAGAAGTGCTTTTTCGATCATCAACTGAACCTGCCCAATCACTATCAGAAAAACCACACAAAGATAAATTATTAGCAATAGTGTATGAAATACCATAGGTAATAGTTCCTTTTAAGTATCTCAACACTCTTTTCGCTGCCACAAGATAATTTTGCTTGGACTTTGCATGAACCTTGATAGCAAACTTGTTGCATACATAATGTCTGGACGAGCATTTGTGAGATATAACAAACTTCCAATTAGACTCTTGTACATATGTGCATCAATCTATTCTTCTCCATCATTTTGGCTAAATTTCTCACCAGTGTTCATTGGAGTCTTCATTGGCTTGCAATCAGACATTGCAAATTTCTGAAGAAGATCTTTTACATACTTCTCTTGAGAGACAAAAATTTCATCACCAAATTATTTTACTTCCAAACCAAGAAAGTAATTCATCAAGCCAAGATCTGACATCTCAAAATTTTTAATCATACTATTTTTAAATTCTGCAATCAGTTCATCACTACTGCCAGTATATACCAAGTCATCAACATATAAACAAACCATAAGAATATTTGTACCTTTTGACTTGACATATAAGGTGGGCTCGCTTTTGCTCCTTTGAAAGCCATTCTGTACAAAGTGTTGATCAATCCTTTCATACCATGCTCTAGGTGCCTGCTTAAGTCCATAAAGTGCCTTCCGTAATCGATACACCTTCTTTTCTTCATTAACAACTTCATAGCCCTGTGGTTGCTGCACATATACTTCTTCATCCAAAAAACCATTCAAAAAGGCTGATTTGACATCAAGTTGAAAAACATTCCATTGATAATGAGCAGCTATAGATAAAACTGTTCTAATTGTATCAAATCTAGCTACTGGAGCATATGTTTCTGCAAAATCAATACCTTCTCGCTGCATATAGCCCTTTGCAACAATCCTTGCTTTAAATTTTTGGATTGATCCATCTGCTTTGTATTTGATTTTGTATATCCATTTTAAACCAATAGCTTCATGGTTAGGTGGTAGATCCATGAGCTCCCAAGTACCATTTTTTATTAATGCTGAAATTTCATCATCCATAGCTTTGCTCCATTCTTTATGCTTTATTGCTTCTTCAAAACAGCTTGGTTCATCAACAGAAGTAAACTGACATCTTTCATATATATCAATCAAGGATTTTATTTTTCTTGGAGGAGATTCAGAAGATGATAAATAAGGAGAACTCATAAGTGTAGACTGCACAGGTGTTGACCTTGGTGAAGATTGATTTGGATCAGTTAAATCTTCACTTTCATCATCAAAGACCACTGATGTTTCTTCAGCTTGAGCTCCACCTATTGCTGTATTCTGTAATTCATTCCAATTCCATGCATTCTGCTCATCAAATATCACATCCCGGCAAACAACAAGCCTTTGAGTTATAGGATTATAAAACCGATAAGCCTTGCTTTCAATACTATAACCAATAAAGATGCATTTCATGCTATTATCATCTAATTTTTTTCTTTTCTGAGATGGAATGTGAACATAAGTAAGACACCCAAATACTCTAAAATGAGTTACCTTTGGTCTCCATCCATGCCAAGCTTCAAATGGTGTTATGCCTTGAAGTGAAGATGTGGGGCTACGATTGAGTATATAGGCAGCGGTATGAACTGCTTCGGCCCAAAATTGTTAGGAAGCCCTTTTGCTTTAATCAT
Organism: Calamus simplicifolius; assembly: GCA_900491605.1. Lineage (NCBI taxonomy): Eukaryota > Viridiplantae > Streptophyta > Magnoliopsida > Arecales > Arecaceae > Calamus > Calamus simplicifolius. The sequence continues at coordinate 3,994 of UESW01000274.1, read as the reverse complement.
GCTTTTTTCCATCTCAACAAAACTCCTATTCTTTCGTTCTGCTACTCCATTTTGTTGTGGTGTGAAGCTTGCAGTCAATTGCCTGTGAATGCCATTATCTTCACAAAAAAGAGTGAATTCTTTTGAAAGAAATTCTCCACCCCTATCGGTTCGCAATACCTTTAATGCATGCCACTATTCTTTTCAACAAAGAATTTAAACCTTTTGAATACAGAGAAGCTATCTGACTTTTCTTTAACAAAATATACCCATGTGATTCTGCTAAAATCATCAACAAAAATAATAAAATACTTGCTATTGTCTAAGGATGGAGATTGCATTGGTCCGCATAAATCTGCATGCACCAGTTCAAGTGGTTTGAGGCCCACCAAGCCTTTCCTTTTGGAAAAACATCCCTGTGATGCTTTCCAAGCACACAACTCTCACATATATGATCATTCTTCATAATTCTAGGCAACCCATACACCATATTCCTTTTTGATAAAAGCTCCAAATTGTGATAACCCAAATGTCCATATCTATGATGCCATAACACATTATCATTTGCTAATGAGACATTCAAGGCATGATCAAGACTTAGAGAGAAAAGTTTATTTTCAATCATAGGTATCTCAATAATAAGTGAACTCTTAGAATTATCATAAACACGACATCTTAAATCTTCAAAAACAAGTGAATAACCTTCAGTCAAAAATTGCCCAATACTCAACAAATTAGACTTCAAGTCAGGAACATATAAAACATTTTCAATTGATTTCAAGCCATAGAAATCAAGTTTCACAGTACCTTTCCCATGAGCTTCTTGAATATTACCATCACACATTTTTACCTTTGTAGTAACAGATTTGTCCAAATAAGAAAAGATCTTTGCACGACCTGTCATATGATTGCTGCATCCACTATCAATGTACCAAACTTCTTTAGGACATTCTTTTGCAGTAAAGAATGCAAGAAATAAATTTTCATTTAATCTCTTTCATGTTCTTCTGCAAAATTTGCATGTTTTTCTTTCAATCTACAAAAACGCTCAATGTGGCCATACTTTTTGCAAAAATGACAAAGAAAAGGCTTAGAGATTTCACCCTTTTCATTACTTTTCTTTATCCGACAAAACCTTTCAATATGACCATATCTCTTGCAATAATTACACTGAAAAGGTTTAAAATTTTTACCTTAGCTGTTACCTTCATTGCAATTCTGATAAACTTTACCAAGACGTCCTCCACCTCTTCTGCCTCGAAAAGAACCTCATCTATTTCTTGATGTACAATGCTGATTGATGCTTTCCTTTGGAGCATTCACCTTAGAATGAAAGGCTTTTCCACTGTACTTTCATTAGACCTTTTCAATCTGTCATCATGTGACTGAAGAGAGCCAAGTAATGCACTAACTGAAAGTTTGGTTAGATCTTTGGATTCTTCTATAGCAGCTACAATATGATCATACTTAACTGACAAACTTCGTAATATTTTTTCAACAACTCTTTGATCAGATAAATCTTCACCATAAATTCTCATTTGATTAACAATTTCTAGAACTTTGGAAAAAAACTGATCTAAAGAATCATCATCTTTCATGCTCAATGTCTCAAATTTTCGACGAAAGTTTGGAGTTTGACAGTTAATACCTTAACATTACCTTGATATTCTTCTTGCAACAAATTCCAAGCATCTTTAGAGGTTGTAGCTGCTAAAATTCGAGGAAAAATTGCATCACCAATGGCCTGTTGAATGAAGAAGAGAGCTTTGGCATCCTTTTTTATATTCTCTGGCTTTAATGCTCCTTCCTCCGGTAGGCCTTTCTCACCAATTCCCACAACTCTTGTGAGATAAAAAGAGTCTTCATCTTTTTGCTCCAGAAATCATAGCCTTCTCCTTGAATATTGGAATCACCGGGTTGATGGTATTGCTGTTGAATGCCATTGGCTCTGATACCACTTGATAAAAAAAAGAGATACGGGACTAACAGATTTTGAAAGTAGGGACTTCCTCAACGATGGTTAGAAAGTTGAGAAGGAAAATAAAATTGCTAAGGATAATTTTGGGAGAAGGCAAAAAAATAAAAGGATAAACTTGCTCTTCATTATCTCGAATGATGTCATTTACATAGGTTTAAATATAGATGAAAGAAACATCATGCAGCAAGAAATTAGAGGCATGTTATCCACTATCTAATAACGTGCGAAACTAATTAGCCCACGTACAAATAAACTTAAAAGATAAAACCCACGAACAGATAAACATGGGACACGTAGAGTGACTTGGTCTAAGTAGAAGAACGTGGGACTCTGTGTTATCCAACTGCAAAGTAGGAGAACGTGGGACACTCAATTCTGCATTATCTCAATAGGAGATAGCAGATATTTCTCTTTTTCTAGGAGCATGGATTGCTAGGGGAAGAGAAGGAAGGGCTGCTGCTTGGTGCTTGACTACGTGGGAGGACTTCCACTCCAGGAATCACGTGAAGGTGCTGCAGAAGAAAAACAAGAGAAAAGAAGAAGAAGAGAAGGGAAGAAAATAAGGAGGTAACGCAGGAGACCATATTTTTCGGTGACGTAATCCTTATATCCCTATTATTCTCTTGTGATTGTTTCTCAAGTTATGGCAAGGGACTTTGAGACTTGGATATTTATTATTTTATAGTGGATCTTCTTCTCTGGCTTGCCCGTGGTTTTTTTTCCTTTATCTTGAAGGGATTTTCCACGTAAATCTTGGTGTTTCTGTGATTGTGTGGTTTGCGCATTTTATTTATTATTCCGCTGCGTATTACGGTCTGCTAGTATTTGCTCGTACACAGATTCTTTCCCATCAACTGGTATCAGAGCCTGTGAATTTTTTTGTGTGTGAGCATGGAGGCCGGTAATGTTTCCGCATGATCAATCTGAACGAAATAATTGGATGATATGGAAACCAAGGATGGATGACCTCTTATATTGCAAGGATCTATATGGACCTTTAGAAGGGGTCAAAGCAAAGCCCGTTACAGTGACAGACGATGCTTGGATCATGTTAGATCGGAAAGCAGTCGGTTTTATTCGGCAATGGTTGGATGATAGTGTCTTTCACCATGTTTCCCCTGAGACTTCTGCAAACTCTCTTTGGAAAAAGTTAGAAAGTCTATATGAGAAAAACAGCTGGCAACAAGGCTTTCTTGATCAGAAAACTAGTGAATCTGAAATATAAAGAGGGTGCTTCTATTGCTGAGCATTTGAATGAAATGCAGAGTATTAATAACCAGTTATCCTCTATGAAAATGTCTCTTGATGATGAGTTGCAGGCATTGTTACTTCTCAGTTCATTGCCAGAAAGTTGGGAGACACTGGTAGTTTCCCTCAGTAATTCTGCACCAGACGGTGTTATCACCATGAGTCAAGTAACAGGCAGTTTGTTGAATGAGGAGTTAAGAAGGAAGAATTCAGCAACTTCTCAGATTGATTCACAGGCACTTGTCTCAGAGAATAGAGGACGGTCAAAGTCTAGAAATAGAGACAATTCATACAAGGGTAGAAGCAAATCAAGGTCAAGAAAAGATATTACTTGCTATAACTGTGGTGAGAAAGGGCACTACAAGAATCAGTGTAAGAAGCCTAAGAAGAGTAAGAAAAAGGGAAAAGAAGTGGAGATACAGAGTCAAAGGAGAATATCACAGCTACTGTGCAGAGTGATGATTATTTGATTTTGTCTACTTCTGATGGTATCTTCTCATGTGAGTGTCAGAATCATGAGTGGGTGATTGACACAGGTGCTTCTTATCATGCTACACCACGGAGGGAGTTTTTTTCTACATATAAGACTGGAAAATTTGGTGTTGTCAAGATGGGAAATCAAGGCACAGCAGACATCATTGGCATGGGTGACATCCACATGAAGACCAATCTTGGCTGTAAGTTGGTGCTCAAGGATGTAAGGCATGTAGCTGACTTGAGGCTAAATTTAATCTCAGTTGGAAGACTTGATGATGAAGACTTTGATAGCAGATTTCATAAAGGGCAATG